>CABFPE010000957.1:163000-195367 GCA_900660155.1 Hofstenia miamia | reverse complement strand
CAGAGACCCTAGAATCGTTCCCTGTGATGTATCCAGACCACTACTAAACACTGCTCGATTAGCTTAACATCATATTAAATATTCAAACCATTAATGAAGAACAAAATAAGAATTCTAAGTAAAATTCTTTATCAACTTCTTACAGTGTTTTAATCTATTTATAGTATTTCCAAAAGAAGTACCTGTTGATTCAAATTTAAACTTTCTGCCAAGATGGTGGCTAAAAATATTGTAAGCGTCATTTATCAAAAGTATTTTTATTGACAGACACAAATATCTCTTTTTTGACACATGTTGTTTCTTAGTTGTATTTTACAAATAAATCTGGAATAATAACAATTGATCTAATTACAATATTTTTAATCAACTTCTTTTTGATCTTAATCTCTTCTTGCGACGTTTGCAGCTTATTTCTGATTTTATTTGGATGATGCTGCACGCCCCCCTCAGCTTGCGTTATTTTTAGCACAGCTCTTTCTCTGTGCACCAGAGTGTCCGCCTTTCGAATTATTGTTTCCACTTGCTGGTTGGCCCACTTTGTTTTCTCGAATTCAGTTTGTTTTGTCATTTTGAGAACTGCCGCTCTTTCTGTTGTTATGATGTTTGCGTATTTCAGGAAACGTGCATCCTGGATGTCTTCTGCTATTGGTGTTATTTCTCTTAATTTGTTCATTTTCTGTGAAAAGATGTCATAGTATTTGTGATATAATTGTATGCCTTTAATGCTGATCATTAGTGTCATTTGTGCGTCGGCTCTGCTCATGTGTGCTAGATCTTCTCTGATTTGGTTGTCAGGATAGAAAAACATAAAGACTTTCTGTAAACTTCGAGTATTGGCTACATCCTTGTAAAAGAAACTGATGTTGTCTCTTACCTCCTTTTCCGTAATAGTGTTGGGATCGTTTTTATTTATCCACATCATTGTAACAAATTCAACCTGCTTCATAACATCATAGTAGTGGTATTTCTTCTCCCATATGTCTGTCCAAACTATGTCGTTTACTCTGGAGAATAGCATTATGGCTCTCGGGTTCTGTTCCTCAATTTTGTTTCTGAGATCTTGCAATTGCACGTTTATGGGTTTTCCATGTGTGTAGAGCTGGTCTGGTGTTAGTGTACCTTCAATATATAGACCCTTTCTTTGTTGTTGTTCCGCATCATTATTTCTTTTGATTTTTTATAGTCATCTCATTCTATCATTGCTTTTGCTTTCCTTTCTGTATTCACATATGACTTATACTCGTGAAGGAATGTCTTCACCACTTTAACTTCTTTCGGTAATCTCGTGAAGGAATGTCTTCACCACTTTAACTTCTTTCGGTAATCTCCAGCATGGGAGGACCATTGGTATCGCAACAGTTTCTGGCAGTGTGCAGATTAATATTTTTGTTTCTATTTCTCTATATGTCGGTACGAGCCTTCTGTTGTTGATGCTGTGGCAAAACCTATTGTAACAGGGTAATTCATTTTTGCTTTTGAAATTGTATCCCAGAATGCTTGTGTCAAACCCCTTCAGCTTAGTTTTAATCGTATTTCTTCCTTGATTTCCACTTTTGATGTAATACATTCAACATCTACAGCCAATTGATTATATGGTTTTAATAACTCTTCCAGTTCTGTATGTGTGAACGCTTCATGAACATAAGTTTCATTGTCACCACTGTTTGCTGTTCCCTGATGCACTAGAAGTTCCTTTCCTTTATATCTTTAGCTTCTTTTGTAATTTTAATTTCAACCAGGAAACGCTCATCATCAGTATCTATCCATTCTATTGTTTTGGCTGGACTGATCTCTCCCCATTTCTCGATGTTTATCCTATCAATTGTTTGTTGCGTTTTGGGGGATAGTAGCAATCTGGATGATGTCAGTAGTTGTTCCTCCTCTAGCATTTCTGCTTGGGACTTTGTAACCATTTCACAGACTTCTACTTGTTCCGTGCTCCCCCCCTCATTTCATCATCTTGGAGCTTTGAATAATCTTAGTAAATGTGCACCATGGACTATCTTGTTCATAGCATTCCATTTCGCGGTCAAGTGTTCTCTGCACATTTTTCTGTTTTAGCATTTTTCGGATTTCAGCTGTGCTTGCAAGTTTTCTTTTAATAATCTTCTTTGTTGTGAGCCAGGGTTGGTTTTGGAGTTGCTTTATCCGTGTCTCAGATGGTGCTCCCCATATATACTTCCTCATTGGCTCATCAAATATAATAATCTCACTGGGGCATATCCCTGTCTTGTTTGTGATGCTTATTACTGACATTTTCCCTAGCGGATTTTCATTCATTACTATTCTGCTCAGTATTTTTTCTATTGTTTGCACTGGCTTCTCTGATTGATTTGGTGACTCTAGTTTCCCAGTGTGACCTTTTAGTAGCCAATTCTTTGTTTGTGTGTTTATTGGGGCTATTGCTATTTCATATTTCTTTGCTTTTGTTAGTCTGTGACGAGTATGTCACAAAATTGGGAGTTTTATTTCCACATCTTCTGGTGTGAATATCGCTAATATCAAAGCTGTTGTTCTATAGCATATCTCTGGTGTGTTCTTTTCTTCAAATAATAATTGCTTAAAGTCTTTTTTCGTGTTTAGTTTGTAGGCTCTGTTTACCTCTGCCAGCACCATTTCTACTGATTTGTGAAATTTCCGCGACCCTGCATCGATCTTTATTTGTGGCCAACCTTCCTCTACCTTTTGTTGCAACTTCATGTTTTTCCAAATCGTTTGGATTTGTTGTAGATGANATTTGTGAAATTTCCGCGACCCTGCATCGATTTTTATTTGTGGCCAACCTTCCTGTACCTTTTGTTGCAACTTCATGTTTTTCCAAATCGTTTGGATTTGTTGTAGATGATCTTGGCGTTGTGTCAGACTGCATTTTATAAATAATGTTTTGGCCTTTTCTATTCCCTCTGTATCAGTTGTTAGCTCTATTGTTTTTGTCTGCTGTAGAGGTAGATCGCGATGCATGGGTCTACCATGCCCAGTAGTCTATTTGTAGATCGAAACGTATTAGCTCTGGAATTGTTGTGGTTTTTATGTTCTCTCCCATGGGAAAATGTTTTCGCCTAACCGGCATGCATCTTCCAAGTGCTGGGGAATGTCTTCTTGTGTTGTTATTGTTACGATTATGACTCTAATATTCTGCACTCTTGCCATTCTTGTTGTATTATCCACTTTCTTTTCTCAGGTCCTTGTGTATTCTTTCTGTTTTAATATATGTATGATCGTGAGATTCTCTACATCAATGTTTATTTCAGGTATTTCGACGATTTTATTTTGTAGGCCATTATCGCTTGTGTTGTATCCAGTGTGAATGCATCATCAAATACGAC
Source organism: Hofstenia miamia (assembly GCA_900660155.1). NCBI lineage: Eukaryota > Metazoa > Xenacoelomorpha > Acoela > Hofsteniidae > Hofstenia > Hofstenia miamia. Next base: position 192,041 of record CABFPE010000957.1, on the reverse strand, counting down.
GTGAACCGCACTGCGCATGTATGGCCTCTCCAATGTTTCATTCATTTCTTCCAGATAACTAATAATGACATTTACTTTCGTTCTATTGTTGGCATTGAGCACAATTGGTAAGTATTTCCCTTTGACTTTTGCGACTTTTCTTATATGAGTTTTTGTTTCTGGGGATAGCTTTGTAAATGCATTATAATGCATCTTTGATGTTCCCATAAAGTAAGAATGTAAAGTTTCCCCATCAATTTTCAACATTCGTTTTTCTCTCTCTTTTGATCTAACTGTTCTTTCTGACATTGTTTCTGAGGAGGCGTGTAGCTGAGTCATCCTTAATGGTGTTTTACTGGTGCTCAGTTCACAGTTGAAAAGCTGTGAATCTATGCTGATATTTTCTACTGCTTCGCCCTTGAATTGGCTCACAGTTACTCCTATCAGCACTTGACCAGCTGTGGTTCTGAATGAGATAACGTCAGCCTTGGATCGCTTTCGTATCTCCACGGTTCTTCCACCACTTACACCTTCCCTGGAACTCCTCTTGTCTCACTGCCCTTGAATCAGTGTTGTGGACTTTGGGAGGGAAAGTTGTGCTGGGCACCAGTTTTCTGCATGCCCTTGAATCAGTGGTGCAGATCCCTGGTGGGAGAGGCTTTTTGTCTGTTGGTCTCTCTGCCCTTGAATCGGCCTGGAGGACTACTAGGACGCCTTCTCACTCTATGTCGTCTATTCATTGGTTCTTCTGCCCTTGATTCAATGTCTGGTTTGAGAACTTCTTCACTCTCTCCTTCTCCTGTTCATTGTTGACAGCTCCTCTGGTTGTTGGGTTCTGTGCACTCTCTTTTTCATCAGTTGGTGCATCATTTTCTTCTAATTTCCTAAATGCAGTTAGTAAATTTATATCCCATGTTTCAGGGTCATATATAGGTTTATTTCTCACTGTCCTCTGGGGCAACACTCTTCAGCTCAGATCTTCGTTTCTGATCTCTGCTGTGTACTCGTCATCAAATTCTTCTTCATGGACGCTGTCTAAATCATACATATCATATATAATTTCATTGCCATTAATTCGGCATATTTTGAATTCAGCATTGTCATCTATCTTTGTCTCTTTGATATCTGCTGTTGCTCTCTTCAGGTTTTGAAAATGTAATAGTCTATTGTTGTCTAGCATATATTCAATGTTCAGTAGTGTTTGTGTTATCATGTGGGGGCCGGACCACACTGTTTTCAACTTCCAGACTTGGTTTGTGTCTACGAGTTTAATCAGTGTGAATGCATATACTTTATCACCTACCTTGTGTGCGTGACCATAGATTTTTTTATTATAATTGTGTTGCTGTCTCACTTCCGACTTTTTTATATTGTGACACATTGTTTCATGAATTCCTGTGATCTGGTTTTTTAGTTGTTGTATGTATGCATTATCCAATTTTCCACTGTATTTGGTGTACTGCATTGAGAGCAGGGTTGCTGCCTCTCTTCCAATCAAGGCTTTGAATGGTGATACCCAGTCATTGCATGTACCAAGGTGTTGTAATAGTATTCAATCATTTTGATAACCTCTCTATATCTGCTTCCTCCTATTCGTGTTGTTGCTACACTGATTAGCTTACTTAACATTTGATTGAGTCTTTCCACTGCTCTGTTGGCCTGCAGATGATAGGTGGTTGTTCATTTGCTTGTGATTTCTAGGAATTTTGCCATTTCTTGGAAAAGTCCACTTTCGAATTGAGGCCCTTTATCAGTTATGATCATTTCCATTGGTCCCAATCTTAGTATCCACTCTTTTAAGACTATCTCAGCTGTGGTTTCCACCGTGGTGTTTGGCATTGGGACCATCCTTGAATATTTGGTGAAGTTGTCCACCATTACCAGCAGGTACTGATAGCCTTTGGCGTCCTTCAATAGCATCTCCAGATCTATATGGACTATTTCATTAGGTTGAGTTGCAATAATTTTTTCTAGCAGTGCTTGCTGTGTTGGGAAGTGCTGTTTGTTGTTTAAAAAGCATGTCATGCGCTTGTTGATAATGTCTTCCATGACTTTCCTGATGGCTGACATTATGAATCGTGCATTGAATGTTTTCTCCGTCTGTGTTATTCCTAAGTGACCCTTCTCATGGATCTTCCATATCAATTCCCTCTTGAAGTAATCAGGTATTGCGATTCAGTTGTTTCCGGCTTCGACATATAGTAGTCTGCTCCTGTTGATCTTCCATTTGTAGTGTTCATAGTATCCTGCCTTTATTTTAGATAGTGTGGTTCAAGATTCTTTAATCTTTTTTAAAATTTCACCTAGGATTATATCGTCTTTTTGTTTGTCCACTATCTCTTGTTCCATTATCTCTTCTCTTATGAGTATAGGTAGTACTGCTTGGCCTTTTTTGTCCATGTTTATCTCTGGTAATTCCTCGTATTCACTGTGTGGCAGGAACTGAAATTGCTTCTTTTCTCCATCTGTTTTCGCTGCGTCTCTTTGGTATTCTGGAAGTGATGTCCAGAAGTCCGCTTTATTGTGTAATGTGCCCTTTCTATGTTCAATCGTAAATGTGAATTCATTTAGGTATTCAATCCACCAGGATACTATTCCGGACTTGTCTCCTGAGAACTTTTTCAGCCAGGCCAATCCACTGTTGTCTGTTCGTACTCTAAATTCTCTTCCTATAAGGAAATGTCGAAATTTCTTGATGCTCTCAATCAGTGCAAGCATTTCTACCTTGGTGGAGCCGTAGTTCTCTTTGCTTGCCCTCAGCTTGCAGCTGAAGAACTGAATGGGTACTTCTTTCCCGTTTCTTGTTTGTCCCAATGTTGCTCCAATTGCTACCTTGCTTGCGTCACAATCTAGTATGAATTTCTCATTGTAATCTGGTGTGTTGAGGGAAGGTAATTTCGCGAGTTCCTCTTTGATGTTGTCAAGTTCCTCCTGCTCTTGCCAGGTCCATGTGAATGGTACTGACTTTCTCATTAATCAGGTCATCTTTGCTGTTTTCCAGCTATATTTGGAATAAAGGTTCCGTAATAATTGAAGAATAGGCATAATTCTCTGTATATCTTTTTTGTTGTTCAGTTTTTCTATCTTTCAGATCATCTCTCTGGCGTTGTCCTTCATGCATATTCTGTCCTTCTCTATCATTCTTCTGAGGAACACTATTTTCTCTTTCAGGATGTTGCACTATGATGTCATCTATATAGGCGTCGACTCCCTTTTCCATTCTATGTGTCTTGTTCTTCAGTACCTTCATTATATGCCTTTGAAATATTGCTGGTGCATTACAGAGTCCGAATGTCATATATATCCATTCATACAGCCTGTATGGGGTTAAGAATGCTGTCTTCTCGATGTCATCTTCCTTCATCTTCACTTGCCAATAGGCTTTGCATAAATCCAAAGTTGTGAAATATTTATGTTTAATGGCTTCGTAGAGCATGTCCTCTATCCCCTGTAGGGGGTACAAATCCTTCTTTGTCACCTCATTTAGTTTACAAAAGTCAATGCATAGATGGTACTTATTTCCCTGCTTTAAAAACACGGTTGGTGCTGTGTATGGTCTCTCGCTTGGCCAAATGATTTTATTGTCAATTAGTTCTTCTAGTATCTGATTGTATTCTTCTTTCAGCTGCTCAGGCACCCTTCTGACTGGTAGTTTGATCAGTTTGTCTGTTGTCGTGATGATTTTGTGCTTTTCACCTACTGCCTGGCCTAAACTTATCTCTCTGTAGTTGAATATATGTTTATGTCTCTCTAGGAGTGTTCTTAGTTGCATGATGTCTCGTTCTTCCAGATGTTGATAATCCTCATCATTTGTTTTGGGTATCCTGTGTGTGTCTTCCTCTTCTGCTTTCATCCCAATGCCCTTGAATCACTTTTGGGAGTACTCGCAACTTTGATGGTGTTTGTCCACTTGCCCTCAAATCAGCCATGTGGAGTACTATCCACTTTCCTTTGCAAGTCCTTGAATCAACCATGCAAATTACTCACTCCACCGTCGTCTTCCATTGCCTTCCAGANTCTCTCTGGCGTTGTCCTTCATGCATATTCTGTCCTTCTCTATCATTCTTCTGAGGAACACTATTTTCTCTTTCAGGATGTTGCACTATGATGTCATCTATATAGGCGTCGACTCCCTTTTCCATTCTATGTGTCTTGTTCTTCAGTACCTTCATTATATGCCTTTGAAATATTGCTGGTGCATTACAGAGTCCGAATGTCATATATATCCATTCATACAGCCTGTATGGGGTTAAGAATGCTGTCTTCTCGATGTCATCTTCCTTCATCTTCACTTGCCAATAGGCTTTGCATAAATCCAAAGTTGTGAAATATTTATGTTTAATGGCTTCGTAGAGCATGTCCTCTATCCCCTGTAGGGGGTACAAATCCTTCTTTGTCACCTCATTTAGTTTACAAAAGTCAATGCATAGATGGTACTTATTTCCCTGCTTTAAAAACACGGTTGGTGCTGTGTATGGTCTCTCGCTTGGCCAAATGATTTTATTGTCAATTAGTTCTTCTAGTATCTGATTGTATTCTTCTTTCAGCTGCTCAGGCACCCTTCTGACTGGTAGTTTGATCAGTTTGTCTGTTGTCGTGATGATTTTGTGCTTTTCACCTACTGCCTGGCCTAAACTTATCTCTCTGTAGTTGAATATACGTTTATGTCTCTCTAGGAGTGNAGTTTTGTTTGCGTAGTTAATAACACAACCATTTTTTGTCAGAAAATCATTTCCTAATATGACTTCATATGGTAATGAATTGTTATGTGTGTCCACTACTACTAGAGGTTGTTCAAATGTTGGGTTCGCGATTCTCATTTCTGCAACTTTTATCAATCCTTTTGTATNGTTATAGTGTCTTCCATCTTGATTATGTGCATTTTCCAGTGATGTGGCTGTAGATGGATGTCTTCTTGCAATTGAAATGTAACTGTTCTCTGCTTCTCCTGTTCCTCCTCAATTTCCATCTCCTCTTCTTTTACTTTTATAGTTTTATTTGCGTAGTTAATGATGCAACCATTCTTTGTCAGGAAATCATTTCCTAATATAACTTCATATGGTAATGAATTGTTATGTGTGTCCACTACTACTAGAGTTTGTTCAAACATTGTGTTCACAATTCTCATTTGTGCAACGTTTGTCATTCTTTTTGTATTGATATAATCCCCTGAAGCATTAATTAATCTCTTGTTACAACTCTTCATATCTTCTCATTGGAATCCCAGTTTTGTAGCACATTCATCAGTAATTATAGATGTTGCTGCTCCAGTATTGATTGTCACTTTTGTCATCACTCCGTTAATGGCTATTGTTATTGTATTCATCATGTCAAGGTTTGTTAGGATCGTTATCGCTGCACGGTTGTTATGAGTTGGCACTCTTCTTAGTTTTCCGACTCCTTGTTGGTTGGTGATGCTTCATTGATTTCGTCTTCCGTCTGTAATATGTCCTCTTCATTGTAGTAGGCTTCCTCGTCCCCAATGACGTTTATTTGTTTTGGGCAATCTGGTTTTTTTGTGTCCTTTTTGTCCACAACCATAGCATTTAACATCTTTCTCTTTCACTTTCCTCGTCTTACCATCTTTTCATTTTACTTTTATTTTTTTTTCTTGTTTTGCCTTGGGATAGGTTTTATTAGGGATGTGCGGCTTGAGATTGTTTCTCCATGTTGGTGCATCTCTATGCCATGCGGCTTTCTCATATATTTGAGCACTGTTTTCAATAGTAGCTTGTATGTCGACAGCTTTCCTGATCATCCTTTCCAATTTGTAGTCGACGTTGCATTTAATTTCAAACTGCATTCTGATGCTTTTGGGAATCCCCTTGCAGATGTGTGAGAACAAGTTGTATTTTGAATAACTGTTTCCTCTCAAACTAAGCATTAGTAGCTGCTCAACTTGTTGCATGTAATTTCGGATGTTATTGGTTTTTTTCATTTTCATTGCATTCAGAATGATTCGGTACTGATTTTTGAAACTTTCATTCTTGTAGTAATTGATGAAGTCTCCAATTAGTAGTTGGTAATCTCTTTTTGTCTCTGCATCCAAAAGCAAATAGTGTTGGGGTCCTGCTCCTGTTAGATATAATGGGAGTCTCGCCACTGCTGCCTGTTGGCTCACTTTCCGTTCTGCTATTGTCAGTTCAAACATTTGCAGCCACTCGGCAAATGTGGGATTGTAGCTATCTACTCTCCTGTTGAATTTGGGTAGTGTCGCTTTACACAGTATTGTGTCATTGGCTGTTAATTGTGGTAAAATCTAATTCTCGTATTTCAGCTTCTTATGATTTGTTACCATATCCTCTTCTTGCAGTTGTGTGGTCACTGCTTTCGTAATTTTGTTTATTATTTTCTGTTTTTCAAGGTCAGAATCTTCATCTGATTCTTCAAATGTTACCTCCTTGCGTATGCGCATGGGTGGTGCCTGTAACTCACTCTCTTTTCTGGCATGGAATTCGATTTCCTGAGTTTGCATGCTATTTCTATTCTCCTCTTCCATTAGTTGTAGCAATCTCAGTTTATCTTTCAATTGTTCCAGCTCTCCCGCCTGTAGGTCATTATCCTCAATTAATTGCATGTTTGTTTTCTCCAGTTCTTGATTTATTTCTTGCCATTGTTGGTTTTGCTCTAAAAATCTTTTGTTGGACTCTGACAGTTGGTGAGTAAAGATTTTAATTTCGTTTTGAAATAGCTGATTCTGTTCCTCTAACCGCATTTCCATATTCACTTTAATTTCGTTTAGTATCCATTCATTTTGTCATTCCATCTCTTTGACTTTCTCAGTCAATTGTTCTACTTGTTGTTTTAGAATTTCCTCACTTTCTTGGCTCTTTCTTAGCATAATCATTATGTCCAGTGGGTTTGTGTCTGGGGGTTCATCTATGGGGGTGAACTAAGGGATTGTAGTTCTGTGTCTGTGGCATCTGTTGCTGAGTTCTTGCTGAAGTATGGTGATGATCAAATTGTTCTGGGAGTTACTGCTTTTGTTGCAGTTTTCTTCACACTTCCTTTTCTTCCTTTTGTCACATTTTCTTCTGGTTCATAGTGGCTTTCCCATCTCTAGGTTGTGATTCCAGGATCCCAGTGAAGTGCATTTGTTCAGTTTGGGGTATCTCTCTTTCTCCTACCGTAGTTTGTTTGTGTAGCAATTCGCTGCTTTCGTACTTTCACTTGTAGCTTACATTTTCATCTTGCAGGTGGTTTAACTGAATGTTTCTTTTGTAGGTTTGCTGTTCTTGGCTGTCACTGTCGCCATGTAATATCCTCTACCAGGCATTATCAATGTTTATCTACTGTTACTTTATAACATTAGTTGTGTTATTGCAGGTAAGGATTTACTTGTTGTTACTGCTTGACTAGTTTCTTCTGTTATCTTATGTAACCTCAATTAACTGTTCACTTTTTAGGTGACGAAGTCATGCAGTAACCTCCATAACGATCTTCTAGTGGGCATCTGCCCGAGGCAGATCTCCACATCCAGTTTCACCATTCCATCCAATGCTTGAGTGCCACTTTTCAGCTCAATCAAGATTGCTTATGTGTACCCTACATTAGCTTGGTGCTTACTCAAGACATGACACAAATTTACTTAAACTCTATTGTGTGAAAGTGTTATATCTAATTGCAACCTGAATCATTACTATTTGTTCATTAAATTAAATTAAACTTCCTTTGATGTTTTATTTGGTTGAGTGCCACACCTCAGCTCATCAATACAGTTTATGTGTACCCTATCTATTTGCAACCTGACTTGTTATTAGCTGCTTGTTCAATACTACATGTAGCCATTACTGAAATATATTGGCTTATTTAAATATATTCTGTTTGAACCACTTTCTAACCTACATTGATAATTTATTACATGTACAGTCACTTTATCAGTCAATTATGGGTCATTAATTTAGATCTAAAATAGTATTAGGATAATTCCTAAGGTTTGGTAATCCAACCATTTGTTGACATTTAATTATCTAATACATGTAGAAGTGGAATGCTAGTTGGCTAATTGAGAAAAAACCCCTACACCTAACCTATGTGCACTTTCGTGGTCTGGCACAGAGACCCTAGAATCATTCCCTGTGATGTATCCAGACCACTACTAAACACTGCTCAATTAGATTGACANTCTTAGTCTCTTCTTGCAACATTTGCAGCTTATTTCTGATTTTATTTGGATGATGCTACAATAAGAACATCATTGAGCTGAGGCTTGGAGCCACTTAATCAGCAATGGAAACACAAGTGAGGTGATTCAGAGATCAGAGTCAGCCAGAGGCCATACCCAAATCACGGAGCAGAGCTATGATGGCAGAGTACCCAAACAGTATCCAGTTACTTTAGTTAAGTGAAGATTAACAAAGACCTTACAACATCGGAGTAAATAGCTAACATGTGTACATCCCTACCTGCTTAGAACAAAGAATAATAATTTAAAAGAATAATTTAATCTATGTTAATGCTTGGTAGCAGATGCAACATGGTGATCATGACAGTTAAAGAACAAAAGAAGAAGAAGAATCAGTCCAACATCTGAACTCAGAATGTAGAATCAATGAGTAACTAGAGCAACCAAAGAAACATAAAACATGCTAGGAAGCAGATATAACATACACCCAGCTATGAGACAACAACTACAACTATATCTAACATAAAGCAGGTGCAAGACAAAGAGTCACACTGATCTGCCAGCCACTACTATTTGTACTTACAAGCGTCACCCACAAACTTTAAAAAACACTTCAGAGAAATGGAGGAAGAAGAGAAAAGAAAGATCATCAATGAAATAACAAAAGCAGTGACAAATCAACTCACAACTAGTGAACTAATGAATAGACAAAGGAAACCAGTCTACCAAAATTTGATGTTGCCAGAAAATAGTCACAATGACACAATACCATGTAAGGCAACTCTACCAAAGTTCAATGGGAAGGTGGACAGCTATAACCCAACATTTCTGGAATGGCTTCAAATGTTCGAGATTATGATGGCAGAGAGGAAAGTGAACCAAAGGGCAGCAGCTNGTATCCCCCATAGAATTGGAAACCCTACACATGTCCCCAAAAACAGGATCCAACAAAGTTCTAAACATCCTACAACAAACAAATGAAACATAGACAATATTGAGATCTGAGATACAACAATTAATGGAAAGAATGTCAACATTGGAACAAGAAAACAAGAATGCACTAAGCAAACTAAAGATTGAAATGCATAACAACCTGGATAACCAAAGTGTAAACTTCCAAAGAGACATTAAGGCATTAACAAACCAGTTGGCACAGTCAAATAAAGCTTTCCAAGAACAAAACCAGAAATGGGAGAAGATATGTCAACAATTGGAGGACGCAAATAGGCAACTAATCCTGGACAATGACATTCAAGCCCAAGAAATAGAAAAGCTGAAAGACAAACTCAGATCAACAGAACTGGACAGAGATGAAAATCACGAAAATCAGAAATGAGAAATAGAAGATCTGAGATGGAAATTAAAAAGGCTACAAGAAAATGGGGAAGAAAACCCAAAGGTAACAGCAATGCAGGAAATGATAATTGAACAGAGGGAAGAAAGGAGCTTACAAGCGTCACCCATGAACTTTAAAAAACACTTCAGAGAAATGGAGGAAGAAGAGGAAGAAGAGCAAAGAAAGATCATCAATGAGATAATGAGAGCAGTGACAAATCAACTCACAACTAGTGAACAAATGAATAGACCAAGGAAACCAGTCTACGAAAATTTGATGTTGCCAGAAAATAGTCACAATGACACAATACCATGTAAGGCAACTCTACCAAAGTTCAATGGGAAGGTGGACAGCTATAACCCAACATTTCTGGAATGGCTTCAAATGTTCGAGATTATGATGGCAGAGAGGAAAGTGAACCAAAGGGCAGCAGCTGCAAGGTTCCCACTATATCTAACAGGGGCGACCTCTCACCATTACTTGCTCCTGGATGCAGATACAAAATGAGACTATAAATTGCTAATTGGAGATTTCGTAGATTACTACAAAAATGAGAGTTTCAAAAATCAAAACAAATCATATTAAATTCAATAAAGTTGTGAAAGATGGATGATATCTGAAACTATATCCAACAGATAGAATGATTATTGACACTTAGCTCAAGGGGAAATATGTATTCAAAGTATGATCGTTTCTCTCACATTTGTAAGGGCATGCCAGAGAACATCCATATGCAATTCAAAATCAAGTGTGACATAGATGATAAGTTGGAGAAGATGATCAGGAAAGCTGTAGATATACAGCAACAATAGAGAATAGCACCCACATCTACAAGAAAGCAATATGGAATAAGGAGAAAATGACAGAATGGTGAAATAGCTATAAACCACAAACAGGGAACACCAAAATGTATAAGGAAAAGAAGGTGGAGAATTTCATCAACATAAAAAACAAGGATGGGAAATCGAAGAAAGTGAGAGAAAGTGCTATGCTTGTGGACAGAAAGGGCACAGAAAGGATGAATGTAGAAAGCAAATTAATATGATCTGAGAGGAAGAAGCATATTACAATGATGAAGACATAATCAAATCTGAATCAGAATTGGTAGAGGACCCCAAACATAGGAAGAATCAGAAAACTAGTCAGAGTGCCAACTCAAAAAACCGAGCACCTATAATGATCATGACAAACTTGGACAACATTAACATGATAACAATAATGAAAAATGGAATATTAACAAAGGCAACAATCGATATAGGAGCAGCAACATTGATAATAACAGATGAGTGTGTGACAAAATTGGGATTCAAATGAGAATATTTACAATGTTCGAGTAAGAGACTTATTAATGCATCTGGAGAGTACATAGACACAAAAGGCAAGATCAAGGCAGTACAAATTAGAATAACAAATACAACCTTCAAGCAAACACAATTACAACAACTTCAAGAGGTGCTAGAGAGACATAAATGGATATTCAACTATGGAGAGATAAGTGTGGGACAAGTGATAGGCAAAACACACAGGATCATTACAACAACAAACAAGCTAATAAAGTTGCCAGCAAGGCGAGTACCAGAGCAAATGAAGGACAAATACAACAGGATACTCAATGAATTGATCAATAACAAAATAATACGACCAAGTCAAAGCCCATATGCTGCACCTACAGTATTCGTGAAACAGGGAGACAAACACAGGCTATGCATAGACTTCAGGAAGCTGAATGAAGTAACAAAGAAAGATTCATATCTCCTGCCAAGGATAGAGGTAATGCTATATGAAGTGAGCAAACATAAGTACTGCACTTCAATAGACTTATGCAAAGCATATTGGCAGGTGAGAATGGAGGAGGAAGACATAGAAAAAACGGCATTCATAACTCCCTACAGCGTATATGNTCAACAAAATTGGAGATGCTGACACTTCCTAATAGGATGGCAATTTAGAGTGTGCAGTGATAGCAGCGGATTGGCATGGCTCAAGAAGTTTTCAGGTGATAAATCAGGAATAGTCTCGAGATGGATTGAATACTTAAACGAATTCACCTTCACAATTGAACACTGAAGAGGGACACTGCACACAAATGCTGACTTTTAGACCACACTTCCTGAGTATCAGATAGATGCAACCAAGGAAGACGGAGAGAGAAAGCAATTCCAATTCCTACCACATGCAGAGTACAAAGGACTTCTGGAGATGAACATTGATAAGAAGGGACAAGCAGTGCTACCAANGAATGGAGGAGGAAGACATAGAAAAAACGGCATTCATAACTCCCTACAGCGTATATGAATGGATATATATGGCGTTTGGTCTCTGCAATGCGCCTGCAACATTTCAAAGATACATAATGAAAGTATTGAAAAACAAGAAACACAAGATGGAGGATGGAGTGAACACATATATTGACGACATCATCATGACGAGTGACATGATCAAGGAACACCTACAGAAACTGGAATGAACATTATTGATCCTCCAAAAAGCCGTCCTGAGAATCAACGGAAACAAGTGCGACATTTTAAAGGAAAAAATCATATTCTTAGGACGAGTCATTGAAAAAGGGCGAATATGCATGAAAGATAATGCAAGATACATGATCAGGAGAATAGAGAAACCAAACAACAAGAAGGACATCCAGAGGATAATGGGTTTCTTCAATTATTACAGCACATTTATCCCCAACATTGCAGGGAAGACTGCCAAGATGACATGGCTGATGAGAAAGTCAGTACCATTTATATGGACATGGCAGGAGCAGGAGGAACTAGACAGAATAAAAGAGGAACTAGCAAAATTGCCATCACTAAATACGCCTAATTACAATCAAACATTTATACTAGACTGTGATGCCAGCAAGGTAGCGATCAAAGCAACACTGGGACAAATAAAAGATGACAAGGAGGTGCCCATACAATTCTTTAGTCGCAAGTTGAAACCAAGTGAAGAGAACTATGGGTCAACAAAATTGGAGATGCTGACACTTCCTAATAGGATGGCAATTTAGAGTGTGCAGTGATAGCAGCGGATTGGCATGGCTCAAGAAGTTTTCAGGTGATAAATCAGGAATAGTCTCGAGATGGATTGAATACTTAAACGAATTCACCTTCACAATTGAACACTGAAGAGGGACACTGCACACAAATGCTGACTTTTAGACCACACTTCCTGAGTATCAGATAGATGCAACCAAGGAAGACGGAGAGAGAAAGCAATTCCAATTCCTACCACATGCAGAGTACAAAGGACTTCTGGAGATGAACATTGATAAGAAGGGACAAGCAGTGCTACCAATCGTGATAAAAGAAGAAATATCAGAGTTTGAGATTGTAGAAAAACAGAAGGATGACATGATACTAAACAAAATCATAAGAAAATTACAAGAGCCAAGTATGAAACTATCAAAGCTAACTGTGAGTTACTATGAGAGGTACAGATGTAAAAGGAATAAGAATGGACTCCTATATATAGAAGGACAAACCAAGAGAATTGCAATACCTGAATACTATAAACATGAGCTAGTAAGGAAAATCCCCGAGAAAGGCCATCTGGGCATCACACAGACAGATAGCACATTTAACGCAAGATTTTTCACTACGGCAATATGAAAGGTCACAGAAGAAATCATCAAGAAATGTACAGAATGTCTACTCCACAATAAACAGCATTTTTCAACACAGAGGGCACTGCTAGAAAAGATCATAGTGTTGAAACCAAATGAGATCATACATATAGATTTAGAAATGTTGTCAAAAGATGAGGAAGGATATCAGTACTTACTAGAGATGGTGGACAATTTCACCAAATACGCGAAGTTAGTCCCAATGAAGAACACAACAGCTGAAACAACCACTGACATAGTAATGAAAGAATGGATCCTGAAGCTCAGGCCAATGGAGACAATAATCACTGATAAGGGGCCACAATTTGAAAGCAACCTGTTCCAAGAGATGGTGTAACATCCTCTACCAGGCATTATCACTATTTATCTCTTGTTACTGTATAACATGAGTCATATTTCTGCGGGTAGGGATTTACCTATCACATACTGCTAGGCTGTTGTTTTTGTTAACATAAAGTAAACTAGAATTAACCATTCACTTTTTATGTGATGAAGCCATGCAGTAATCTATCCAATGATCAATGATGGGCATCTGCCTGAAGCTGATCTCCACATCCAGTTTCACCACTTCCTTCGATGTTTTATTTGGTTGAGTGCCACACCTCAGCTCATCNCTAGACAGAATAAAAGAGGAACTAGCAAAATTGCCATCACTAAATACGCCTAATTACAATCAAACATTTATACTAGACTGTGATGCCAGCAAGGTAGCGATCAAAGCAACACTGGGACAAATAAAAGATGACAAGGAGGTGCCCATACAATTCTTTAGTCGCAAGTTGAAACCAAGTGAAGAGAACTATGGGTCAACAAAATTGGAGATGCTGACACTTCCTAATAGGATGGCAATTTAGAGTGTGCAGTGATAGCAGCGGATTGGCATGGCTCAAGAAGTTTTCAGGTGATAAATCAGGAATAGTCTCGAGATGGATTGAATACTTAAACGAATTCACCTTCACAATTGAACACTGAAGAGGGACACTGCACACAAATGCTGACTTTTAGACCACACTTCCTGAGTATCAGATAGATGCAACCAAGGAAGACAGAGAGAGAAAGCAATTCCAATTCCTACCACATGCAGAGTACAAAGGACTTCTGGAGATGAACATTGATAAGAAGGGACAAGCAGTGCTACCAATCGTGATAAAAGAAGAAATATCAGAGTTTGAGATTGTAGAAAAACAGAAGGATGACATGATACTAAACAAAATCATAAGAAAATTACAAGAGCCAAGTATGAAACTATCAAAGCTAACTGTGAGTTACTATGAGAGGTACAGATGTAAAAGGAATAAGAATGGACTCCTATATATAGAAGGACAAACCAAGAGAATTGCAATACCTGAATACTATAAACGTGAGCTAGTAAGGAAAATCCCCGAGAAAGGCCATCTGGGCATCACACAGACAGATAGCACATTTAACGCAAGATTTTTTACTACGGCAATATGAAAGGTCACAGAAGAAATCATCAAGAAATGTACAGAATGTCTACTCCACAATAAACAGCATTTTTCAACACAGAGGGCACTGCTAGAAAAGATCATAGTGTTGAAACCAAATGAGATCATACATATAGATTTAGAAATGTTGTCAAAAGATGAGGAAGGATATCAGTACTTACTAGAGATGGTGGACAATTTCACCAAATACGCGAAGTTAGTCCCAATGAAGAACACAACAGCTGAAACAACCACTGACATAGTAATGAAAGAATGGATCCTGAAGCTCAGGCCAATGGAGACAATAATCACTGATAAGGGGCCACAATTTGAAAGCAACCTGTTCCAAGAGATGGTGTAACATCCTCTACCAGGCATTATCACTATTTATCTCTTGTTACTGTATAACATGAGTCATATTTCTGCGGGTAGGGATTTACCTATCACATACTGCTAGGCTGTTGTTTTTGTTAACATAAAGTAAACTAGAATTAACCATTCACTTTTTATGTGATGAAGCCATGCAGTAATCTATCCAATGATCAATGATGGGCATCTGCCTGAAGCTGATCTCCACATCCAGTTTCACCACTTCCTTCGATGTTTTATTTGGTTGAGTGCCACACCTCAGCTCATCAATACAGTTTATGTGTACCCTATCCTTGCTCAGTGCATACTCATGACATGACACAATTCGACTTAAACTCTATTTTGTAAAAGTGTTCTATCTATTTGCAACCTGACTTGTTATTAGCTGCTTGCTCAATACTACATGTAGCCATTACTGAAATATATTGGCATTTCTAAATATATTAGTTTTGAGCAGCTTCCTAACTTACATTTATAATTTAATACATGTACGGTCACTTTATTGGTCATTAATTTGGATCTAAAATAATATTAGTATAATTCCTAAGTTTTGGTCATCCAACCATTTGTTGACAGTTAATTATTTTAGTACATGTAGTAAGTGATTGCTAGTCCACTCATCAAGAGAAAACCCCTACACCTAACCTATGTGCACTTTCTCAGTCTGGCACAGGGACCCTTGAATCATTCTCTGTGATGGATCCAGACCATTACTAAACACCACCCAATTAGCTAGACATCATATTAAATATTCAAAGCATTAAAGTAGAACAAAATAAGAATTCTGAATAAAATTCTTTATCAATTGCTTACAATGTTATTTCCTATTTATAGTAAATCCAGAAAAGTACCTGTCAATTCAAATTTAAACTTTTCTTCTGCCAAGATGGTGGCTAAAAATAATGGAAGCGACTTCGCCCCCTCATTTTGTCAAAAGTATTTTTGATTGCCAGCAAAAGAACAACAGCATACCATCCACAGGTAAACAGCGCAGTGGAGAGACTGAACAGAATGTAACATCCTCTACCAAGCCTTTAGCACCATGTATTATTGTTAATAATTATCATTTGACTAACGGTGGGTAAGGATTTACTACTTTAATAAACTGCTAGATGTTTCCTCTTTGCTTAACTAGTTACATTAACTGAGTATTACTCATCACTGTTTAGGTGACGAAGTCATGCAGTGTTCTCTGATTGACTAACTGTGGGCTACTGCCTGAGGCCGATCTCCACACAACAGTTCCTCTCCTTTGTTAGCAATTGACCAAGTTTGTTGCACCATCTCAGCTCAATGAAACATTAATTATGCGTACCTTACANTCGCAAATGGAGAGAAGTAATTGAAATGATCATGTATTTTTACAATACGTCCGTACATTCGACAACTGGGATAACACCATTTAAGGCCATGTTTGGAAGAGAGGCGACGACACCATTATCAATGCAATACTTCGCCTATAGCGTAAAAGTGGATAACCAATATTGTAGAATCATGCCAACTCATCGTGAGGGTGTTATTTAGAGAAAGCTATTACTTTTCTTAGATTATCCACTAACCAGAGTTGACACTTTTCCGTTTTCTCTCTTTTATAATAAGTGTGCGGTTTATTAAACTAACTTAATATGCAAGAGCCTTTGTAGCTACTTAATTAACTCAACTTATTTAGGTAAAGTAGAGAGTGTGGAAGACAGGATCAACACTCAAGAGTCAACGTGCATTTCCAGGAACACATCCGCCAGCGGCATCTTACCAATGGAACTGCCAATGTGAGATAGAAAACAACAACGGAATGGTAATGTGAATAGCAAACTCAGTGTAATGGGATTGGCAACTACTTAAGAATTTAGTGCATTGATTGTTTTTGTTATTATGAACTAATGCAATAAATGAAGCCATGCAACCTTGCCGCTGAACTAGCTTATTATAAGGCCCTACATGTAATAACCCTACATATAAATATATATTTAATAGCCCTTGATACATGTAAACAATCAATGCCGTCAGCAGGAAACGATAACTATAAGTCGGTCAAAGGTCTACTGTATAAAACGTTGAGCAACATGTAATGACTATTAGATAAACTATGTGTAATAGAATATCAAAATACAATCGTAATAACCATTTAAATGTAAACACTATTAAGCCATCAATTGGCATGTAATATAATGAATGTAATAAATAACTTGAGTTCATCAGTAAAATAATTGACATGTAAAACCTACAGGCTGCGATAACACTATCGGACAAGCAATGACAATTAGGAAAGCTATAACGGTAAAAAACTCCTATACCTATCCGTAACCTAAGAGCACACCAGGTAACTACAGCTGTCGCCCTCCCCGCTGTGGAATAGCTATTAGGAGGCTGCTCCAGCATACCTTTAACCGGATGTGGGAACCACCATACAATTACCCTAGCTCGTAGACGTTTAGCTTTCCATCAGAATATATAAAATAACCTGACAAAAGAAAATGAATCCAAAGTAGATTTGCTCATCATTGATTACATCCTGTTCAATATATTTATAGCACTTGGTAATAAACAACTAAATACTCGACTAGTACCTGTTAATCTTTCTTGTTTACGGTTTTTCCCTCGCTTAATATTTCTGCTAGATTATGCAACGTCAGCTTTAATTTGACTACACTGTTTGACCATCTTTTGTTTTGTCAAATACTGTTGAGTATAATTTTAGATATAATTGCACA
Source organism: Hofstenia miamia (assembly GCA_900660155.1). NCBI lineage: Eukaryota > Metazoa > Xenacoelomorpha > Acoela > Hofsteniidae > Hofstenia > Hofstenia miamia. The sequence continues at coordinate 174,451 of CABFPE010000957.1, read as the reverse complement.
AAACATTTACAAAGTGAAAATAATCAATCCTATCATGATTTACATTTTAATCATTATAATCAATATTAATAATTTTAGTCTTTGTTTCCTTCATCTTTTTCTCTCATCTTGACCAATCATGATAGTTTGATGGATTATGTCACAATATGTGGATCAACTGAGGAATTGGATAACAGTGATACATGAGACGCATTAACAGTAATGAGATTGTATATGATATGAGAGAATTAGATAGTCTGCCAGAGGAAGGCTTTGATGAAAAATTCAAAGCAAATATCAGTAATGAGATTTACAAAAAAGAGTGCTGCCAAGGCGTGCAGCAAGAGATAAATATATATATATATATATATATAACCCTGAGATATGGGATATAAATTTACTGTCTGAATTTAGGAAAATTGAACAAGATGCAACAGCCATTGAGGAAGAGAGTGCACCAAACCCAAAGATCCGAGGAGATGACAATGTTAAACCCATGGAGGAGAATACAATGGAAATCTCAAACTGTACGTCCAATGGAAGACAGAAGGGACAAGAACCAACCCACCACTAATCAAAGGCACAGAGAGAGAAGGCATCCAAGTAGTCCCCAATGCCGATTCGAGGGCAGGGAGACAAAAAAACACAATGCCTCTCCCACTGGAGATCTGCACTGCCGACTTGAGGGCAAGCAGAGAACCAGTGAACATCCCAGAGATCTGCACCACTGATTCGAGGGCACGCAGAGAACTGGTGAAATGCATCACAACTTTCCTTCCAGTCCACCTTGCTGATTTGATGGCAGTGCGACCATTGGAGTTCCAGGGGAAGGTGAACATAGGCGAAGAACCATGCATATACAAAAGCAATTCAATGGAACCCACAACTGGTCAATTGCTGAAAGCGTCAACTGTGAGCCAATTCGAGGGCAAATCAGTGGAAACCATCAGCATGGACTCACTTGCAGGTGAGTTAAGCACCAGTAGACCACTATGGATTACACAGCTACACACCCCCTCTGAAAGCACATCAGAAAGAACAGTGCACTCAAAAGATAGAGAGAAAAGAATGTCAAAAATAGATGGGGAAACCCTGCACCCCTACTTTATGGGAACAAAGAAAATGAGAACGAACGCATACCAGAAACTGCCACTGGAAACAAAAAGCCACATTTGAAAAATAGCAAAGACAGAGGGCAGCAATTTACCAATAGTACTAGATGCGCAGAAAAGACTGGTGGTCAACACAATCATAAGCTATCAAAGAGAATTAGACAAAACAGTAGAATGACCATATATGTGCAGCATGGTTCATGTTGCGTTTGATGAGAATTTCACACTAGAAGCAGCCCAAGCAATCATGGCATACATAGAACAAATCGCAAAAAATGCCAGAGATTAACATTGACAAAGATAACTTAACAATTATCCATATGCTAAAGGATAAAAGAATACAAAATATATCTGGAGAAACAGTTAGATCAAACATTAAGAATGGCAAGAGAGCAGGGCATAAGAGTGGTAATCATTGGGAGAACTACAATTGAAGAACTACCACCATTCCTGAGAGATCTACAAATTCAATTCGAAAACGTGTTCCTATGGGAAAAAATAACTACAGAATCAAAGGTGGCGGAATTAATTCACCTAGATTTGCAAATCAATTACTGGGTAGCCTATTGCAGACTGATGGTAGATCTGTGTATAGCCATAAATTTATATAAACAAGTGAAAACCACAGAAATGACAACACATGCAGAGGGCATAGAAAAAGTGAATATGTTATTCATCAAGTGCAGCCTCACACAAAGGCAAGAACATATAAAGAGGATACAAGAAATATGGAATGAAATGAAGTTACAAAAGAAGATGAAAGAAAAATGGCCAGAGATACATATTGAGGCCCTGTCGAGAAAATACCACAAAACAGTTGAGGTATCACTGTCGGAAATCAACAGAGCATATGAATTAAACTTAATGAAAGACTTTAAAAATATGCTATTCAAGGAAAAGAACACCCCAAAGATCAGATTTAGAACGTCAGTGTGGATCCTAGCAATATTCACGACGCAGAAACAGGAATTAAGGCTACCAATCTCAAGATCAGGACGACACAAGTTAGCAAAGGCAAAGAAATACAAAATAGATCTATCTCCAGTGAATACCCAAACGAAAAATTGGTTGCTGAAAGGGCATGTTGAGAAGTTGACATCCCCAGATAAAAGCAAAAAACCTGATGCAAGAAATTGAAAAGTTCATTAGTAGAGTAATAGTCAACAAAAGCCCACTAGGAAGAATGTCAAGGGTGGACATAGTGAATAGAACAGGGATCGCATGGGAAGAAATAATAGTATTTGATGAGCCCATGAGGAAATACATGTGGGGTGCCACATCTGAAATGTGACTAAGACAAGTGAAAACAGAACCCTGGCTAACAACAAAGAAAATCATTAAACAAAAAATCATAGATACCAAAGAAATTGTAAATATGATGAAAAACAAAGAGATCCAATGAACGCTAGAACAAGACATGAAGAGATACAAAAAAGAGAGCCCTCACTACACATTTGTGAAAATCATCAAGAGTGCAGAAATGATGCGAAGGGGAGGAATAACAGAACCTGTGGAAGTCTGCGGGATGACAATTAAGACACAAAAAGAGATGTTGTAGGAGGAAGAACTGTTAACGTCAACACAACTAATACTATCACTGAAGACACAGCAACAAATAGACAGAATAAACATAGAGAAATGGGGAGCCTCCACACCAGAACATACAATGGAATGGATCAACACAGACAATGAGAGATTCTTAGTTGAAATAAATAATAACTAAGGAAAAAGAAGAAATTTGCTCTAGGAATTATCAGTATGTGAAGGAGGAGCAAACAGTAGCATCAATGAAACTAATGTTCACAGAGGCGTTCACAAAAACCGAATTAGAAGAGATGCTAAAACCATGCAATCAGTTAGCAGTGGATGTAGAATGCATTACGTCTAAATTAGAAATGAACAACAAGGTCCAAGTAAGAATGAGCAGGAGAGGCTTAACGCAAATATTCTGGGAAACATTAAAAGAAAGCAAGATGAATTACCCAGACACGATTGGAATGGCAACAGCACCAACAACGTCAAAAGACTATAGAGAAATAGAGCAACAGATAAGAACCAAAATTCTCATATGCACCCCACCACAAACAGTGTCTATTCTGATGGTACTCCCATGATGGAGACTTCCAAAGAATGTGAAGATTGCCAAAACTTTCTTACATGAATACAAGACTTGCATGAACACAAAAGATGGAGCAAAAGCAATAGTTGAAAGAGATGATTACAAAAAGATGAAGGAAATATTGTTAAAAAATGATAATAAGGAAAGAGTATACATTGAGGGAGTGATAACTCCTTATCAGCTATATACTCAATTGAAAACTGATTCATGATCATTTAAAAGAACTACTAGAGGAAATAGATAAATGGACAACAAAGGCGATCATGCCATTTTCGGGAGCAAATGATGTAGTATGGTTGGACTTATGGGACAAAGAGTACTGCTTTTATGACGTCACAAAAAGAGTAGAGATATTCACAATGATGCGACTGAATAAGAACAATCCAACAACAATAACAGAAGAGGAAGTAAGAGAGAACATAAGCTTCTTTATAAGGACGTGTCAAGCACAAGGAGCCTCAGGAGGCTTTTACATTCTTTTACCTGAATACAATGATACAAGAAGAGCAGACGCACAGATGATGGTAGCAATAAAAGGAATTCATTTATACAAGAAATTCTATGAGATCTTCTCAGAGAAAATGAATGAACTGAGAGAGGTTACACCAATATCAGAAAATACTAAAGAGGCAAAATTCCTATGATACCACAGTACAGTAACAACAGGGAGAGAGGTGGTACTAAAAACGACCAAACAACAAGAATTTGTGACAACAAGCTGCAGCAATCCCCAAGCGGAAATGATAATTAAAAAAGCAGATGAATTAGTCCATGGAGAATGTGCAGTGCTAAAAATAATGCAAGCTGAGGAGGGCGTGTAGCATAATCCAAAGCATAATGCTGCTAAAAGAAGAAAGAAGATCCGATGATTAGTCAAAACTAATATCGAATTATGATTATTGATTAAAAAACAATTTAAGTTTAATTATCAGATTATCTTTGTAAATGCAACCAAGTATTAATATAGCAAATTAGTACTTGTTGTCGAATTTGACCAAACAAAGGGGGCGAATTCGCTTCCATTATTTTTAGCCATTTTTGGCAGATGATATAAATTTNGTCGAATTTGACCAAAAGAAGGGGGCAAACTTGCTTCCATTATTTCTAGCCATTTTTGGCAGACGATATAAATTTGAATTTCAAATGACAGGTACTTTTTGGAAGTTAACTATAAATATACGAGAAATCATTTTGGAAATTGTTGAAGTAAATTCTTTGAAAATCTTATCTTTTGATTTTATATTGGTTTGCTTATTTATACAGAATGTCAAGCTAAATGGTAAATTCAGTAGTAGTGGTTTGGGCACATATCAGGAGTGACTCAAGGGTCCTTGATCCAAACCATGAACCGCATTTATGTTAGGTATACAAATAGGAGTTTTTCTCCATTTAGCTGGCTACCAATTCTTTTGTTTTCATGTATCTAATAATTGATATCAGCAAAAGGGCTGGATAGCCTACTGTAGGTTATACATATTTTATCTTATAGACTTAGGTGACCTATAATAGACTGATAAGTAGACCGAGCATGTATTATGTTATTTAAATGTAAGGTAGGAAGCTGCAAGTTATTATGTAACTTATTTTAATTAACTTATTTAAAGCCAACACTTGCAGCTTCCTAACTTACATTTAACTAGTTATACATGCTCAGTCTTATTATCAGTCTATTTATAGGTTGCATACATAGTCCAATTAATAAAAAATATAATAACCTATGATTGGTTATCCAACCATTTCTTTGAGGTTTCATTATTGCATACATGTTGATGGAAGAATCAATAGTCAGCTAAACGGAGAAAAACTCCTAATTGTATCTCTAACCTAAATGCAGTTTCATGGCTTGGATCAAGGACCCTCAAATCACTCCTGATGTGTGCCCTCACAACTACTAATGCATTTACTGTTTAGCTTGACATGATTTATTGATAAGCAAACCAAATTAAATCTAAAGATAAGATTTTCTAAGAATTTACTTCAACAGTTCTCCAAATGATTTTACTCTATTTATAGTTCCAGATCCAAAAGTACTTGTCAATTTTTAATTTTAAATCTTCTGCAAAGATGGCTAAAAATAATGGAAGTGATATTGCCCCCTTCATTTCACCAAATCATTTGACAAGTACTATTTGGTTAATATTGTTTCTTAGTTGCATTTTACAAAATTAATGATGCTAAACTTGAATTGATTTTGATTTACAATTAATATTAATTTAATCATAATTTAATGATAATCTTCCTTGACTGACTAATCTCTTCTTTGTTCTTTAGCAGCATTAATTCTTGGATTAAGCTACATGATCAGCAGACAGAGCTAATAATATGAAAAGTTGACGCATTGGTACATGGGGAATGAGCAGTATTAAGAAATCGCACTAGTTTTAGGAGTTTTAGGAAAGGCAGGGGAGATCACCCTCTTCACCCTTTTGGATCCGCCAAATTCCGACTATTGTAGCATCATCCAATAAATAAAGCTGCTTACAAAAGATAGTCAGTGAAAGAAAACTAACATCAAATTAGAACTGTGATTTAAAAATATATTATGAAACTTTATTATCAACTTAGATTAGTTTGTATAATGCAACCAAGAAATATCAGTGAAATTGATTGTAATTAGTATCCATTGATTTGACTAATTTGGCAAAACAAATGGGTGAATTCACTTCCATCATTTTTAGCCAATTGACAGACAAACAATTTAAAATTTGAAAATGACAGGTACTTTTTCGAGTTAACTATAAATAGCTTCAGATTCATTGTAACAATTAATAAAGAAATTTCTTTGGAATTCTTATTCTTGTTTATTATCACAGTTATATTATCTAATACAATTTCAGCTAAACAGTTAATGTTCAGTAGTGGTGAGGATCCTATAACAGGAATGATTCTAGGTTCCTTGTTCCAAACCACGAACCTGCACTTATGTTAGGGGTATGATTAAGAGGTTTTATTTCCGTTTAGCTAACTATTGATCATTTCCTTACATGTACTAACGATAAGTAATTTGAAATATGGCTGGTAAGCCATATAATGTGACTGATAATGTGACTGAAGATGTATCAATTATTATATGTAAAGTAGGAAGCTGCTAGATATTCATTTAAATTATTAAAGCCAATCTATTTCAGTAATGGCTAAATACATATTTTATTGAGCAGTTAGTGACAATCAAGGTTGCAAGTATATAGTACACTTAAATTGACACTAAGTCGAGTTGTGCCAAGCCTTGAGTATGCACCAAGCTAGGATAGGGTACACATAAGTTACATCATTGAGATGAGAAGTGGAAGTCATTCACTTGGAATGTAGAAGAGTGGTTGTTACCTGGTTAGGAGATCAGCCTCAGGCAGATGCCTACTACTGGAGAGGATGCAGTGAAGCTTCGTCACTTAAATAGTGTTCATTATATCATCTATTAATTAAAGTTAGTGGAATTAATAAAGTAGATGTCAAGTAGTATAGAGATAGTACATCCCTACCCGCTAGTCTATCATTCTAATTATAACAGTATAATAGAAAAATAAAATGTCAAAGCCTGGTAGAGGATGTTACACTATTAGTTGACATAATAATTATTTGCAAAGCCTCCTGAATTATGTATAGATGCAAATTTGAGCTGCCACAAATAGGGAATTTTTTCAAATTTGAAAATCAATTCCTTTTGTGCAACATAAGCATGTCATATGTGCGAAATTGTCTTTTTTGTAAGACAATCAGATAATTTATGTGTGCTATGATATGTTCACAACAATGTTGAATTTATTAATAAAGCTAATATCCTCTGTGAAATTATTTTTCGCATCATGCATCAGAAGCTTGATTATACTTCAAAGAATTGCTGATAAGTGGATGAATAAACTGAAATCCAGCATAGTAGAGATGCATACACTAATGTTTACATTTCTGCTCTCAGCTATTTTGTCATTAAACAATTTATCTGCTACCATTTTATTAATATTTGCTCAGCACCAAAGTAAACCCAATCATTTAAAATGGCAGCACAAGAGCAGCAACAAGGTACATTTCATTCTTATCAAATGTAAATGTTTTAATAATTTATGTGCAAATTAATAGCCACATTATTATTAATTAATAGCCCATAACTAGCCATATTTATTAAATATTTAAATAATTTTCCAAGTTGCTTCTTTGGTTGTGTTATTTGCACTTATAAATATTTAAAGGTTAAGGCAGTCGTCTGCCTCTTAACTACGTCCAAGCTTAGACATTTATAAAATGGCACTTTTGATTTAATGGCACATTGAATGATTGCTTGGAAAGATCGACTACTAAATTCCTAAGCGTATTGTTGCCCAGGCAACCTACATAATCTACCCAAAAGCAAATTAGCCTTTCTTCGTTCTTCAGAGAGTATCAGTGTGTGCTGCTTAAATATAGGTTTTCATGGAAAAAAGAAGTAAAGAACTAAACAACTATGTTTAAGACATGCAATCCCATAATGTTTTTACTGCGGTTTTTCCTTGCGGTTAAATTTTTGGAGTAATTGTCAATGCTTAGTGTCATACTTAGTTATTAGAAATACATCATGTTAATAGAGGCTATGTCAATTATTATATTAATATTAATATTAATTAATTCTCTTTCATTGTCCAACACAAAGGTTTATGTTGAATAATCTACTTTTTTATGCCATCATGAAATCTTTCTGCATTGTGAAGCAGTATGCATTGTATTGCTGCCTTTCTTGGGTTAGTTTTTTAACTAATAGATACAGATCATTATTGATAATATTTGCTCAATTTAAAATGGGAGTGTATATTTACTTCGAAGTGTATAATATCAAGGGTTGCCGTGGATGTGGATCTAGATATGGCTGAGAAAATTTATCTTATGGATATCCATGGGTCATTGTACCTCAAAAAACAAATTGCTAATAGATGAATTTATTCATTCTTAATTAAAATTGCTTAAAATGAACAATGAAAATTAACTCACAATCATTTTTTGTACAAATTTCATCATGTTATATGTAGGGCAACCGGAATTTTGACTTTATTTTCTGAAATTTTGACCTATAAATTTCAAATTTTGACTTTATTTTGACCTATAGAAAAAGAACCTTGCTATGCATAAACAATAAGAAACTGGTTGTGATTTATTTCAAAAAAGGGATACAGTTACATTTTGTACAACCACAAATGTACATCAGATACAGTGTGGCTAACTGGAGTTGTAGTATAACATCATGTATTTATGATGTATTTATGCAAGTTCTCAGGAAGAAAATGTCTATCAGACGCCAACCGTTTGTTGAGCATTCTCAACTGTCACTGAGGTTGGTGGACATTTCTGAAGCTTGGAATAAAGGGCAGCGAGATGTCGGAACGAGTGACATTCACAATCTCCGTAAGCTCGTTCTTCTCCAATCGTTTCTCTAGATATGCCTTTACTTGTAGTGAAATTTTAAGTAGGTGAAACACGCGGTACTGTGGAATAATTTCACAAAGCAATTATCACCACTCTCAAATTTAAACACATTTCACTGCCAAATTGAAAATATTTACATCACGAATCCCCGCATGTGGGGCGTTGCGGGGCGGGAATTCTCGCCCCACCGTGCAAGCCTGGCAAATAGGTATTCTGTTTGGCGTTATGAATAAGCTTTTGCAAAGGTCGTTCAAAGCTTGAAACAACTCTAATCAGAATACCTTACTTGACCCTGCAAAAAGCAAACTAAATCGGGTGTTTTGCTAATTAACACACAAAATGTAACCAAAAAGGCCAACTTATGCGGAAAAATGCGCAAAAATGCCCTCAAATATTCTTCTCTATATCCAAATTCAACATGATTTTGACTTTATTGATCTTAAATAATTTTTTTGACTTTATTGACTTAAAACAAAAATTTTGAATTTATTTTGACCTATCAAGTGTATCCAAATACCCATACGTGTATAAAAAACATGTCTGGAAGCCTTTTTAGAATGATTGGAAGTCAGAGAAAATTTTTGACCTTATTGACTTATGGTTGCCCTAGTTATAAGACATAGTGTTAATCACACCACAGCATTAGAGCTAATTACATGTTTGGTATAATAATCAAAATATTATGCATTGCTTAAATGACCACACATATTGAGAAGAATGTGTAATTTTTTGTCTCTATTTTAAAGTGCACAAAAGAACTTAAGTAATGTTTGTGTTTTATGCTTATTGTTCTGTGTATTTTTCTTGTCAATGTGGATCAATTCAAGCAAATTTTTGATTTGATATGGATATAGAAGCATTTGATCCACGACAACACTGATAATGCCTCAAATAATTTCTCATTAAGTTAAGTATTTTGTTGTAGTTTACCTCTAAATGCATTTTATCAGCATTTGAATACATCATATGATATTTGCAGATAACAACGGCTTGTTCAGAAAATCTGAAAGGTAGCTGTGACTGGGTTCATTCAGAATTTAAAAACTTCTATTTGTGTTGAGTATGTTTTTAGTGACAGCTGTTCTGATTAGGTCAGAAAAATTTGACCCACTTGCAGAATTGATTGGCACACTCTTTTTCACTCGTTTTTTAAAACTGGTATTTGGGCTCTTAAACATTACTTTATGACTAGAAGATTGCTTGAAATTTTATGTCAAAAGAGATTTTTTCCATTTTTAATATATACCGACAAACTTTCATTTATTTCAACAGTATTTCAAATTATCTCAACTTATTGCATAGATTTTAATTTAGAGAGCGTAGCTGAGTTTCAGCATGGGATTTTTGGATGTTTTGATGATCTGACAACATGTCTCCTTTCAACATTTATTCCGTGTATCCCCCTTTATAAGACGTCAGTAAAAGTGAATCAAGAGACTTGGGGAAAAGTTTTAGTTATCATTTTCATTGCAATTATAGTTATACAATCAATTCAATCGTCAGTAATAGCTGCAATTGGAAGTAATTCAACTGGATCTATCATTTCTGGAATTATGAGCCTCATTATATTGGCTTGTCTTGTCATCTTTCTCTACTATAGGGTTTTACTGCGTGTTAAGGTATATGTTTTTGTAGAAATATATTTAACATTATTTGTATATCAACATGCAAACTTCTTTTCAATATTCATATTTTAAGATGCTAATTCAACTAATTGAAGCTGAAATTTGAAGGTAAACTAGGATTTCATTAATATATTCCTTCCTAAGTTTTTGAAAAACATAATAATTATAATGTCTTTGTTAAACTGTTTGAGATTATTACTTTTTTTCCTATTTTTCCTAGTTAATTCAATGTATTTTCTAAGAAATTGCTCCGATTTTCATTTTGCAGATATTTTTAACATATATTACTTTATGAATATATTTTTCAGGTTAGAGGATCAAAAGGAATTGCTGGCACAGCATTTCAGGATTGTTGTCTTGTGTTTTGGTGTGATTGCTGTACTATTGCCCAAGAATCTATGGAGGTGTCTGAAGGCGATATAACCAGAGTTTAAATGTTTTTTTTTCAATTTTGATGCTTGCTTTTAATATGATGTATTTATTCTTGTAGAATTTGCTTAAAGCTGACATTTAGTTTATTAAATAACATCTTTTTCTTTTCATATTGATCAAGGTGTACCTTAATGACGACCTGGTCATTTTCAGTCCTAAAATTAATAATGAAGCAATAAATAGAATTAAATGTTGTTCAGGTATTTAATATAAAGATCATAACAAATTGTTTCTTATCTTTGAAAACTTTCGACAAAGCAAGTTGGGAGTAAATAATCATTTTAGTATTTTGTCAAACAAATTCTAGTCTAATACAAGTAGTGAAGTGTAGAAAATTTCTCATTAATTCTACTTCTTATAGTAAAACGCTTACATACATATATTTACAGTAGGGGACAAATTATTATGAACACCTATGATTTTTTGGTTTTTCTTGGATATATCATAAACCAACAACTTATTAATATGCACAATCATACAAATTTAGTTATAATAATTGAGTTTTTATATTAGGCAATAAAAGATATGTACCCAAGCTGATGAGCCAATAAAAGTACATCACTACAATAGACTAGACATATATGAGTATTAAATGGAAGTAATAGAAATTCACAATTAGAGAGTTTTTCATAATACAAAATTACAAAATATAGTTTACAAATTATGTAAAACTATCATGACAATCATTTTGAAGATAATATACTAATACTTTGTAAGTCCTCCCTTGGCTTCGATCCTGGGCAGCATGCTATCAATAGAAGTCCTAATTTTCTCCAAGAAATACTCATCATGATAC
>CABFPE010000957.1:78291-94669 GCA_900660155.1 Hofstenia miamia | reverse complement strand
AAGTCCAGAATAGTATCATGGTGGATTGAGTACCTAAGCAAATTCACATTTACGATTGAACATAGGAAAGGCACATTGCACAACAACGCAGATTTCTAGACATCACTGCCAGAATACCAGAGAGATGCAGTGAAAACAGACAGAGAGAAGAAGCAATTCCAGTTCCTGCCACACACTGAGTACAAAGGACTGCCAGAGATAAACGTGGACAAAAAAGGTCAAGCAGTACTACTGATACTGATAAGGGAAGAGATAACTGAACAAGAAATAGTAGACAAACAAAGAGATGACATAATCCTTGGTGAAATCATAAAGCAGATCAGGGAACCTCAGACTACACTATCCAAAATAACAGCAGGTTATTATGAACATTACAAATGGAAGACTAACAGGAACAGATTACTATACGTCAAAGCTGGCAACAATCAAATTGCGATCACCAATTACTTCAAAAGAGAACTAATACGGAAAATACATGAGAAAGGTCACTTGGGAATCACACAGATGGAGAAAATATTCAACACAAGATTCATAACAACATTGGTAAGGAAGGTAATCAAGGATATCATTAATAAATGCATGACATGCCTCCTCAATAAGAAACAACATTTTCCAACACAGAGAGTGCCATTAGAAAAAATCATTGCAATTCAACCAAATGAAATAATTCACATAGATCTAGAGATGCTATTGAAGGATGCAGAAGGCTACCAATATTTACTAGTGATGGTGGACAATTTTACTAAGTACGCAAGAATGGTCCCAATGAGGAATACAACAGCAGAAACCACAGCAGAATTAGTTTTAAAAGAATGGATACTACGACTAGGGCCAATGGAAATGATCATAACAGATAAGGGGCCCCAATTTGAGAGTGGAATTTTCAGGAAATGGCAAAGCTCCTGGAAATCACAAGTGAACAAACAATGCAGGCCAATGGAGAAGTGGAGCGACTCAATCAAACATTAATCAAGCTAATCAGAGTAGTGACAACAAGAATAGGAGGAAGCAGATGGAGAGAGGTCATTGAAATAATTGAATATTATTATAATACCTCAGTGCATGCAATGACTGGAATCTCACCATTTAAAGCCATGTTCAGAAGAGAAGTAAGCGACCCCACTTTCAATGCAATACACCAACTACAGTGGAAAGTTGGACACCGCGTATGTACAACAACTAAAAAACCAGATAACAGGGATTCACAAAACAATGTGCCACAATATAAAAAAATCAGCAGTGAGACAGCAACATAATTACAATAAAAAATCTACTGTCATGCACATAAAGTAGGAGATAAAGTATACGCATTCACACTGATTAAGCTCACAGACACTTACCAAGTCTGGAAGTTGAAAACAATATGGTCTGGCCCCCACATGATAACAAAAACATTCCTGAACAATGAATATATGTTAGACAATAATAGACTTACATTACCAAAACTTGAAGAGAGCAACAGCAGACATCAAAGAGACAAAGATAGATGGGAACACCAAATTCAAAATATGCTGAATTAACGGGAATGAAATTATATATGATATGTATGATTTAGATAGCCTACACAAAGAAGAATTCAACAACAAATATACAGCGGACATCAGAGATGATGACCTAAGCCAATGAGTGCTGCCCCAGAGGATAGCAAGAAATTAACCTATATATGACCCTGAAATATGGGATATAAATTTACTAACTGCATTTAGGAAACTAGAGGAAAATGATGCATCCCCTGATGAAGAAGAGAGTACGCAGAAACCAATGATCAGAGGAGCTCTCAGCCACGAGCAAGAGAAGGAGAGTTTGAAGAAATTCTCAAACCAGATGTAGATTCAAGGGCAGAAGGGACGAGAATGAAGAACCAATGAACAGACGACGTAGAGTGAGAAGGCGTCCTAGTAGTCCCCAAGGCTGATTCAAGGGCAGGGAGACTAACAGACAAGAAGCCTCTCCCACCAGGGATCTGCACTGCTGATTCAAGGGCACACAGAAAACAACTTTCCCTCCCAAAGACCATGAAGCTGATTCAAGGACGGTGAGACATGAGGAGATGCAGGGGAAGGTGTAAGTGGTGGAAGAACTTTGGAGATACAGAAGTGATTCAAGGCTGATGTTATCCCAGTCGGAACCACAACTGGTCAAGTGCTGGTAGAAGTAACTGTGAGCTGATTCAAGGGCAAATCAGTAGAAACTATCAGCACAGATTCACAGCCCATGGACTGTGAACCAAGCACCAGCAGATTACCATTACAGATGACCCAGCTACACGCCTCCTCAGAAACTACCTCAGGAAGGAATGGTATGATCAAAAGAGAGAGAAAAACGGATGTCTAAAATCAATGGGGAAACCCTACATCCTTACTTTATGGGAACATCAAAGATGCATTATAATGCATTCGCGAAGCTTTCCCCAGAAACAAACACGCATATACAGAAAATTCTGAGAACTGAAGGGAAGAATTTACAGATAGTGCTTGACACAAACAATAGACCCAAAGTGAATGTGATCATAAGCTATCCTCAGAAAATGAACAAAACACTAGAAATGCCATACATGCAAAGGACAGTACATGTTGTATTTGATGATGAATTTACACTGGACACAATGCAAGTTATATTGGCGTACAAAGATAAAATAGTGGAGATACTGGAAATAAACATTGATGAAGAAAACCTCACAATCATACACATACTAAAACAGAAAGAGTATACCAAAAATTTAGAAAAGAAAATAGATGAAACAACAAGAATGGTGAGAGTACAAAACGTCAGGATAGTGATTATCACAATATCAACAGTCAAAGACACCCCTGAGCATTTAAGAGAAACATGCATGACAGCCGAAAATATCTTCCCATGGACCAGAACACCAAAAACCACAACAATCCCAGAGTTAATACACTTTGATCTGCAGATAGACTACTGGGCACAAATTTATAGAATTATGGTAGAACCATGCATCACGATCAATCTCTACAGACAAACAAAAACAATCAAACTAACGTCAGATACAGATGGAATAGAAAAGGCCAACATGTTATTCATAAAATGCAATTTAACACAAAGACAAGAACATCTCCAACAAATCCAAACAATATGGAGAAATATGAAACTGCAACAAAAAGTAGAAGAATGCACCAGAGATACATTATTGAACAATGGCATGGATACTGGCAATCAAAGGTGTAAGTGGTGGAGGCAATTCAAGGCTGACGTTATCCCAATCAGAACCACAACTGGTCAAGTGCCAATAAGAGTAACTGTGAGCTGATTCAAGGGCGAATCAGTAGAAACTATTAGCACAGATTCACAGCCTTTGGACTGTGAACCAATCACCAGCACACAACCATTAAGGATGACTCAGCTACACGCCTCCTCATAAACTACTTTAGAAAGAACCATAAGATCAAAAGAGAGAGAAAAACGGGTGTCAAAAATCAATGGAGAAACCCTACATCCTTACTTCATGGGAACATTGAAGATGCGTTATAATGTGTTCACAAAGAAACAAACACGCATATACAGAAAGTCATGAGAACTGAAGGGAAGAATCTACCAATAGTGCTTGATGCAAACAATAGACCAAAAGTGAATGTCATCATAGGTTACCCTCAAGAGATGAACAAAACACTAGAAAGACCATACATGTGAAGTACAGTGCACATAGTATTCAATGATGAATTCACACTGGACACAATGCTAGCCATAATGGCGTATAAAGATAAAATTGCTGAAATACCAGAGATAAACATTGACGAAGAAAATCTTACTATCATACACATACTAAAACAGAAAGAACACACAAAAAACTTGGAAAAGAAAATAGACTAAATGTCAAGAATGGCAAGAGTACAAAACGTCAGAGTGGTAATTATCACAATATCAATGAATGAAGACATCCCCAAGCACCTAAGAGAGGCATGCATGTTAGCCAAAAATATCTTCCCATGGGAGAGAACAACAAGAACTATGACAATCCCAGAGTTAATATGATTCAATCTACAGATAGACTACTGGGCACAGATCTACAGAATTATGGTAGACCCATGCATCATGATTGACCTCTACAGGCAAATGAAAACAATAGAATTAACGTCAGACACAGATGGAATAGAAAAGGCCAACACACTATTCATAAAGTGCAGTCTGACGTAACAACAAGAACACTTGCAACAAATCCAAACAATCTGGAAAAACATGAAACTACAACAAAAAGTAGAGGAAGGTTGGCCAGAGATAAAGATTGATGCACCATCATGCAAATTCCACAAATCAGTAGAACTGGCATTAACAGAGGTGAACAATGCCTACAAGCTCAACACAAAAAAAGATTTTAAACAGTTATTATTCAAAGAAAAGAATGCACCAGAGATACCCTACAGAACAAGGGTGTGGATACTAGTGATATTTACAGCCAAAGATGTAGAAATAAAACTCCTGATCTCATGACACACCCACCACAAGTTAGCAAAAGTGAAAAAGTATGAGATAGTGATAGCTCTGATAAATATGCAAACAAAAAATTGGCTACTAAAAGGTCACACAGGAAAGCTGGAGTCACCAAATAGATCAGAAAAGCCAGTGCAGATGATGGAAAAGATAATGAGTCAAATGATAATTAACGAAAACCCAATGTGAAAAATATCAGTGATAAGCATTGCTAACAAGATGGGGATATGCCCCAGTGAAATAACAATATTTGATGAACCAATGAAAAAGTATATGTGAGGAGCAACATCCAAAACACAGATAAAGCAACTGCAACATCAATGATGGCTGACAACAAGAAAAATTATCAAACAGAAATTAGCAAGCACAGCTGAGATTAGAGAAACATTAGTACAGAAAAACGTGCAGAAGACCCTTGACTACAAAATGGAATGTTACAAATGAGACAGCCTGTGGTGCACATTAACAAAAATAATACAAAGCGCGGAAATGATGAAACAAGGGGGCATAACGGAACTGGTGGAAGTCTGTGAAATGGTCATGAAATCCCAAGCAGAGATGATAGAAGAAGAACAATTGCTAACATCATCCGGATTACTACTATCCCCCAAAATGCAACAAACAATTGATAGAATAAACATTGAGCAATGGGGAGAGATCAGTCCAGCCAAGACAATAGAATGGATAGATACAGACAATGAGCATTTCCTGGTTGAAATTAAAATTACAAAAGAATCAAAAGATATAAAAGAAAGAAACTTCCAGAGCAACAGGGAACAACAAACAGTGGCAACAATGAAACTTATGTTTACTGAAGTGTTCACACAAACAGAACTGGAAGAGTTATTGAGACCATATAATCCATTGGCTATAGACATTGAATGCATCACATCAAAAGTGGAAATCAAAGAAGAATTACAATTAAAACTAAGCTGAAGGGGATTGACACAGGCATTCTGGGATACAATTTCTGAAGCCAAGATGAATTACCTCACTACAATAGGTTTAGCCACAGCATCAATGACAGAAGGCTCATATCAACATATAGAAGAAGAGATTGAAACTCGAGATTACTATTATCTCTGAAAACACAGCAGACAATTGACAGGATAAACATCAAGAAATGGGGAGACATCAGCCCAGCAAAGACAATAGAATGAATAGACACTGATGACGAATGGTTCCTAGTGGAAATCAAAGTTACAAGAGAAGCCAAGGATATCAAGGAAAGAAATTTCCAGAATATTAGAGAAAAGCAAACAGTGGCAACAATGAAGCTCATGTTTATGGAAGCATTTACATGAACAGAATTGGAAGAGCTACTGAAACCATACAATCAATTGGCTGTAGATGTTGAATGTATAACAGCAAGAATAGACATCAAAGAAGAAATACAACTAAAATTAAGCTGGAGGGGATTAACACAAGAATTCTGGGATACCATTTTGGAAGCTAAAATGAACTACCCCGCCATGATAGGCCTAGCTATGGCACCAAGCACAGAAGGCTCATATCCACATATAGAGAGACAAATAGAAACGAAAATCCTAATCTGCACAATGCTGGAAACTATTGTGATACCAATGGTCCTCCCACGATGGAGACTACCAAAAGAGGTGAAAGTAGCTAAAACATTTTTCCATGAGTACAAATCATATGTCAATACAGAGAGAAAAGCAAAAGCTATGGTAGAACGAGATGACTACAAAAGATCAAAAGAAATAATGCTGAGAAATGATAACAGAGAGAGGGTCTACATTGAAGGCACGATAACGCCTGATCAGCTCTATACACAAGGGAGACCCATTAACGTACAGTTGCAAGATCTCAGAAAGGAGATAGAAGAATGTAACCCAAGAGCCATAATGCTTTTTTCTGGAGTAAACAATATCATTTGGACAGACATCTGGGAAAGAAAATACTGATATTATGATGTCACAAAGAGAGTAGAAATTGTCACAATGATGCGAATCAACAAGAACAATCCTAAAAACTTAACAGAAGAAGAAGTAAGAGATAACATCAGTTTCTTTTACAAGGACGTGGCAAATACCCAAAGTCTAAGAAAAGTATTTATGTTCTTCTATCCTGACAATCAGATAAGAGAAGATCTAGCCCACATGAGCAGGGCTGATGCACAAATGACATTGATGATAGGCATCAAGGGAATACAGCTGTACCATAAGTATTATGACATATTTTCACAGAAAATAAATGAATTATGAGAGATTACGCTGATAGCGGAAGATATTTGAGAGACATGATTCCTAAAATACGCTAATACAGTGACAACAGAAAGAGAAGCAGTCCTTAAGATGACCAAGCAAACCGAATTTGAGAAAACCTCGTGGGCTGATCAACAGGCTGAGTTGATAATTCAAAAGGCGGATGCCTTGGTACATGGAGAACAAGCTGTGCTGAAAATAACGCAAGATGAGGAGGGTGTGTAGCATCATCCAAATAAAATGTCAAATAAGCTGCAAAACATCGAGCAGAGGGGATTAAAGTGAAGAAAAATGATTAAAAAATATTGTAATCAAATCAATTAGAATTATTTAAAATTTATTTGTAATATGCAACTAAGAAACAATATGTGTCAAAAAAGAGATATTTGTGTCTGTTGATAAAAATACTTTTTGACTAAATGACGCTTTCATTATTTTCAGCCGCCATCTTGGCAGAAAGTTTAAATTTGAATCAACAGGTACTTCTTTTGGAATTACTATAAATAGATTGAAAACCATTGTAAGAATTTGATAAAGAATTTTACTCAGAATTCTTATTTTGTTTCATATTAATGGTTTGCTTATTTAATGCAATGTTGAGCAAATCAAGCAGTGTTTAGTAGTGGTCTGGATCCGTCACAGGGAATGATTCTAGGGTCCCTGTGCCAGATCATGAAAGTGCACATAGGTTAGGTGTAAGGCTTTTTCTCTCAATTAGCCAACTAGCATTTCATTTCTACATGTATTAAAATAACTGATTGTCAGCAAATGGTTGGATGACTGAAACTTAGGAATTATATTAATACTAATTTAGATCCAAATTAATGACCCATAAATGACTGATAAAATGACTGTACATGTAGTAAATTATAAATGTAGGTTAGGAAGTTGTTTGAACAAGATATATATAAATAAGACAATATATTTTGGTAATTGCTACATGTAATATTTAATGAACAACAGTTTCACAAAATAGAGTTTAAGTCAAATTGTGTTGTGTCTTGAGTAGGCACTGAGCTAAAGTAGGGTACACATAAACTGTATTGATTGAGCTGAGAGGTGGCACTCAACCCATGGATGGCAAGGTGAAACTGGATGTGGAGATCCACTTTGGGCAGATGCCCATTAAAAGATCATTACAGAGATTACCACGTGGCTTCATCACCTAAAAAGTGAATGGTTAATTCTAGGTTATATAAGTTAACAGAAGCAACAAGTCAAGCAGTATGTAACAAGTAAATCCTTACCTGCAATAACATGACTAATGTTACACAGTAACAGTAGATAAACAGTGACAATGCCTGGTAGAGGATATTACACTATGGTACAATTGTATTGTAGCATCTGCTACCAAGCTTTAACTCAATTTGATTAATTCCTTTTGAATGTAACTCTGTGTTAAGTGTGGGTAGGGATGTACTTTTACTAACTGCTTTACTCCATTATTACTTGTAGCTAACTTTAATTAACTATGTAATAATTGAACACTATTTAGGAGTGGATCAGGTGTTGCAGTTATCCTATTAATTGATCTTCCATGAGGCCTCCAGCTGACTCTGATCTCCAAATCTTTCAACATGTAGTCATCTTTGTTTCTGATAGATTGTCTCCAAATCTCAGCTCAATGAAGTAACTTATGTGTTCACTATCCTAACTCAGTGCAGCTCTCAAGCTGGATGTAAATGACTTTAACTCAATTTGTAATGTGTAATTTAGTACCTCACAACCTGGCAGTGTCACTAGCTGGTTAATAAATATTACTTCAGCCATTACCAAAAACTAAAGGCTTTAATTAATATAAATAAATAAAGTAAATAGTTACTTGCAACTTCCTACCTTACATTTGAATAATGTTACATGTGTAGTCTTTTTTATCCTTCTATTTATAGGTCACCTAGTTAGACATTTAATACAGATATAACCTATGGTAGGCTTCCTAGCCTTTTCTCCAATAATCAATTATTTAATATATGGAAACAATTGAATCAATAGTCAGCTAAACTGTGCATACACCTAATGTAAATGCAGGTTCATGGCTTGGATCAAAAACCCTCCAATTGTTCCTGATGTGGCCCAAGCCACTACTACTGCATCTACTGTTTAGCTTGACATGATTTATAAGTAAGCAAACCAAATAAAATCTAAAGATAAGATTGTCAAGAATTTACTCCAGCAGTTTCCAAATTAATTCTCACTCAATTTATAGTTTAATTCAAAAAGTACCTATCATTCAATTTTGAATTTATTCATCTGCCAAAAATGGCTAAAAATAATGGAAGCGTTTTCGCCCCCTTTGTTTGGTCAAATTATTCGTCAACAAGTGTAACATAATCCATCATGTGGTAAAGTTGAGGGAAAGAGATGAAAGAACTAAGACTAACATTAGAAATAAATATTTATTGTACACACATGATTGTTATTAGTTAAATCATTTGTAAAATTATAAAGCAGTATTTTGATATTATTTAATTTGGCAGTACATTTTGCAAATGGTAAAAGAATGCTGACATGTGTAAATCAGCAGACAAAAAAAATCAGAATTCAGAAAATTGTCAACAACTTAGATTTAACAGGTACTAGCTGAGTGTTTGATTGTTTAATAGTTTCATGTATAAAAGTGGTGTAATTTATTATTTTGATGATGACTAAAATTCATTGGATTTACTTCTTTTATCTTTGTCAGGTTTATTTATTTATTGCCATGGAAAGCTAGCGTATTCTTGATGGTGGTCCACAACTTCATTTAACAGGAGTTTGTAACAGCCTTGCACCTAACATTTGTTCACCATTCAAACAGTGGTGCAGCTGGTAGTCGTTGTCTACCTGATGTGCTCTTAGGTTAGGTATAAGAATAGGGGCTTTTATTTGTTATAGCTTTCCTATCATTCATTGTTCATATTACTATATTATTATCTTTAGGAATTTACATGACTTATTTGTATTGGATTTCAGTAACTCCATTATGTGTAATTACCTGTAGACTGAACTGCTGACTATCCTTTTTATTGCTGGCCGCATTGGTTGTTCACATGTATCTCAGGTTAACATGTACAACTTTATCTGTAGGGATATTACATGTAGGGAATTATAACAAGCTAATGCATCTTGGTTGAGAATTCCACTTATATTATGAAATCATTAATAACAAGTACAATCAATGCAATAAATTAGTAAGTTATCACACACTATCACTATCATTTCCTCATACACTGTTTCATGCACTGAGTCACTGGCATTGTGGTTGGTATTTCTCTTGATCTTCAAGTAGCAGCTGGAATTAATCATGATCTAGTAGTTCTTTGATTCCTCTTTGTGCTTTGCCTCAGGTCAGGTATTGACCCTGTACATTGTACCATCTATCTCTTGTCTCACACCTAAATTACTGTGGTTAATCCAAGCTTCAATATTAGTTGAGCAAATATTATTTAAACTAATAAGCAACAGACAGTTAGAATAAAGGAAGAGAGATTGAAACTTGGAATCTGTCACCTACTGTACTAGTTAAGGAGGGAAAAATGTTACAGCAGCTCCTAAAATAAGTTAATATTTATTAGTTGGAAGGTTGTCAAGATTCTACATGGCGACTGTGACAGGTGCCCAATATGCGCAAAGAAAGATTTGAGTCAAGATAGTTGTTTCTTCTCAAATCACTTGAATTGGAGAGAAAACCAAAAAAAGAAAAGAACAAAAAATAGTGTAAGCAAATCAATAGTGACCTGGAAAAACGGAAAGAATGAAAAGGAAAAGAGGGAACAAACACAACTAATACTACACTGGAGCACAGAGAAAATCTAGGAAGAGACCAACCAAAAGAATACTCAAAGCTAAAATGAAAAATGGTACATTCAAAGAAAAAAACTAAAAGTAAACCAAGAACTCAAAGAACTCCTCAGACAAGTAACACACCTGAGACACAAGATGTAATTATATCCCTGAATGTGAACAATCCCCAATGGAGCAGGTATTACAACCAGCGGAATTGACTTATGAACTTATAATAGTTCAATTAATGGAAATTATCAATAACAACACAAAGGAAAGAAAAGAGTGTACTAAACAAATAGAACACCTAATGAAAAGAATGATAGAGGTTGAAATGAAAAATGTTGAAAAAGAAAGGTTGATAGATGAAATCAAAGAGGACACAAGTATTCAATTGACAGAGCAAAGAAATTTGTTCCAACAACAGATCAAAAAATTGACAGAAGTGAATAAGGAAATAAAGGTTCAAAGTGAATGATTGCAAAAAATGATGAAGGAGTTGCATGAAGAGAATGTAAGTTTACAAGAAGAAAACATAATTAAACAATTGGAAATTGATAACTTAAAAGATGAATTATGTTTAATTGAGTTGAAGAAAGGAGAGATAAAAACAATAGAAAAAGTTGTAGTGGAAAAACCACCGAAGCTAAATGCAGTGATACCACAAATGGATGTAACAGTAGAAGACTATAAAAACACTCAAACAGAAGAGGAGTTTATAGCAAAGTTAGTGGAAAACTTGACAAAACAAGTAAAAGAAAATTGTGAAGAACCGATAGAGAAGAAGCCAATATTTCAAAACACTATATTGTCAGAAGATGATGATAATGAAACATCAGCATGTAAAGCAATATTACCAAAATTTACAGGAAGAGTGGATAATTATTCACCCACATTTAATGAATGGTTAGAAATTTTTGAAATGAGTATGAAGGAACGGAAAGTAATGCAACAGAGAGCAGCAGCAAGATTCCCACTATACTTAAGTGGTGCTGCATATCAACATTACTTATTACTGGAGACACAAACCAAAATGAATTATAAAAAACTGATCAGAGAATATCAACAATATTATGATGATGAAAGTTTTAAGAGTCAGTATAGAATGTTGTTAAATGGGATAAAAATGAATAGCAGGGAGGACTTACTAAACTACATGTCTCAAGTAGAAAGACTATTGAAACTTAGTTCTAGAGAACAGAGATATTCAAAGTATGATTTATTTGCACATATTTGCAAAAGTCTACCAGAGGCAATACGAACACAATTATAAATTAAGTGTGATGTGGATGATTGGCTAGACAAAATGATCAGGAATGCACTCACTATACAAATTACAAGGGAAAGTAATGTGAGGATCAGCAAAAAATCAACAATAGGAAAACCAATGAATAAAAAATCAGGAGAGGAATTGGTGAAAATTAAAATGAAAGATGGCACCATAAAACAAATAAAAAGAAAAGATCTAAAATGTCAAATGTGTGGCAATAAAGGGCATATGAAAAAATATTGCAAGCAGCAAATTAATTGGAGAGAAGAAGAAGATTTAATTGCAAATGAAGAAGAACAAGAGGAAGAGGAAGAAATTGAATCAATGGAAATAGAAAATTTAAACTAGAGGGAGTGCTGTCTCCAATAAAATGAGCACCCATATTAATAATAACTGATCTACTAAAAACAAACACAATAACAGTTGTGATTAACAGAGTGATGGTAGACGTGACAGTAGATACAGGAGCAGTTATATTGATAATAACTGATGAATGTGCAACAAAAGTTGGGTTTCAAAGAAAGCAATTAAATAATGAGAAAAACAGATTGATAAACACATCAGGCAATTACATAGATGTAAAAGGTAAGTTGGAAAATGTACTGATAAGAGTTGCAAATACAACATTCCAACAAACATTTACAGTAATTGATACAGAGAAAAACCAACTACCATATGAAGTTATACTTGGAAATGATTTTCTAACAGACAATAAGTGTATCATAAATTACAATAACAGAATGATAATGGTACAAGAGGAGGTAGTAACAACCTACGAAGATGAAAATGTGGCCAATACAATACTGTTTAAATTGACACAAGATGTGAGAATATTGTGAACAACTGGAAAATGTGTGAAATTGAAACAGTGGACAAAGTAAATATAGAGATAATGATATATAATCAAGTGGGAATAAACATGAAAAAATTGTCAATCCTGTCTAGTTTATGTATGATAAGAGAAGGAAGAGGATGGATACCATTGTTGAATGCAACAAATCACACAGTCAACATAAATAGAGAGAAGGTGACCATAAAAGGGAAACAAGTAAAAACTGAAAATTAGATGGTGAATAAAATGATTAATATAATAACAGAAAAGGAGGAGCAGACATTTCAGATACCAGANTAAAGAGGAAGAGTATCAACATCTGAATAATAAAGAAAAAAGGGAGTTGAAAAGAATTCTGAATAAGCACAACAAAATATTTAATTTTGGTGAAATCAGCGTGGGAAAGCCAATTGGAAAGACACACAAGATAATCACCACAACAGATGAACTGATAAGGTTACCCTGTAGAAGGGTACCAGAAAATTTGAAAGAAAATTACAATACAATCTTAAACAAGTTAATTGATAACAAGATTATAAGGCCAAGTGAAAGCCTGTATGCATCACCAACTGTATTTGTAAAACAGGGCAATAAATATAGATTGTGTATAGACTTCAGGAAACTTAATGATGTAACAAAAAAAGATGCTTATCCATTACCAAGGATAGATGACATGATTTACAAAGTGACAAAAAATAAATATTTTACATGTATCAATCTGTGTAAAGCCTATTGGCAGGTGCTGATGGAACTGAAAGACATTGAAAAAACAGCATTCATAACGCCATATGGATTATTTGAGTGGTTGTATATAGCTTTTGGACTGTGTAACATGCCAGCAACATTTCAATGATATGTAACAAAGTTACTAAAATGAAACAATAAGAAAATGGAAGAAGGAATATGTGCATATATAGATGATATACTGATTGCAAGTAATACTATCAAAGAACATTTAGAAAAGTTAGATAGAATGTTGACAATTTTGTACAATGCAGGATTGAGAGTCAATTGGAAAAAATGCAAGATCCTAAAAACTGAAGTTGTATTTTTGGGAAGACAAATACAGCAAGGTAAAATCAAAATGAATAATGCAAGGGAAATGATTTTAAACATCAAAAGTCTGAAAATGGAAAAAAATGTACAAAGAATTAGGGGTTACTTAATTACTATGGATCGTTTATACCAAACATAGCCAAAAAGACAAACAAAATAACAGTACTACTGAAAAAATCAAAACCATTTGAGTGGACATGGAAGGAAGAAGAACAGTTAGAAAACATAAAAAACGAACTTGCTAAAATGCCTTAATTATATACACCAGATTACAGAGAAGAATTCATATTGGATTGTGACACAAGTAATGTAGCAATAGGGGCATGCCTAGGGCAAATGAAAAATGGTAGAGAAGTCCCAATACAATTCTTTAGTAGACGATTGAAAACTAGTGAAGAGAACCATGGGTCAACAAAGTTAGAGATGCTGGTTTAATATCTTCTACCAGACATTGTCACTGTTTATCTAATGTTACTGTATAACATTAGTCATGTTATTGCAGGTAAGGATTTCCTTGTTACATTCTGCTTGACTTGTTGCTTCCATTAACTTATGTAACCTGGAATTAACCATCCACTATTTAGGTGATGAAGCCATGTGGTAATCTACACAATGATCTCTAATGGGCATCTGCCTGAAGCGGATCTCCACATCCAGTTTCACTGTTCCATCCATTGGTTGAGTGCCACTTCTCAGCTCAACTGATAGTTTATGTGTACCCTACTTTAGCTCAGTGTGCACTCAAGGCATTGCACAACTCGACTTAAACTCTATTTCATGAAAGTGTTCTATCTATTCACAACATGACTTGTTACTAGTTGTTCATTAAATATTACATGTAGCCATTACCAAAAATATATTGGCTTGTTTAAATATACATTGTTCAAACAACTTCCTAACTTACATTTATAACTTAGTACATGTACAGTCACTTTATCAGTCATTTATGGGTCATTAATTTAGATCTGAAATAGTATTAATATATTTCCTAAGTTTTGGTCATCCAACTGTTTGTTGACAATCAATTATTTTAATACATGTAGTAAGGAAATGCTAGTCAGCAAATTGAGAGAAAACCCCTATACCTAACTTATGTGCACTTTTGTGATCTGGCACAAAGACCCTAGAATCATTCTCTGTGATGGATCCAAACCACTACTAAACACTGCTTGATTAGCTTGACATTGTATTAAATATTCAAACCATTAAACTAGAACAAAATAAGAATTCCAAATAAAATTCTTTATCAAACTCTTACAAGGTTTTTAATCTATTTATAGTAAATTCAGAAAGGTACCTGTTGATTCAAATTTAAACTTCTGCCAAGATGGTGGCTAAAAATAATGGAAGCGACTTGCCCCCTCATTTAGTCAAAAGTATTTTTATTGACAGACACTAATCTCTCTTTTTTGACACATGTTGTTTCTTAGTTTCATAATACAAATAAATCTAAATTATTCTAATTGATTTGATTACAATATTTTTAATAATCTTTTCTTTGATCTTAATCCATCCTGCTTCAACATTTTGCAGCTAATTTGAGATTTATGTGGATGATGCTACATGCCCATGCACTAGGGCATCCGCCATTCAAATTATTGACTCAGCCTGTTGATCAGCCCACGTGGTTTTTTCGAATTTGATTTGTTTTGTTATCTTCAGAACCGCCTCTCTTTCCATTGTTACTATATTAGCATATTTTAGGAATCGTGTTTCTTGAATATCCTCCACTATTGGCATAATTTCTCTTAATTCACTGATTTTCTGTGAGAATATGTCGTAGTATTTGTGGTGCAGTTGTATTCCTTTGATTCCTATCATCAATGTCATTTGTGCATCAGCTCTGCTCATATGGGCTAGATCTTCCCTAATCTGATTGTCAGGATAGAAGAACATAAATACTTTTCATAGACTTTGGGTATTTGCCACATCTTTGTAGAAGAAACTGATGTTGTCTCTCACTTCTTTCTCAGTTATACTATCAGGATCATTCTTGTTGATCTGCATCATTGTGACAATTTCTACTCTCTTCATGACATCATAATAGCAGTACTTTCTTTCCCAGATGTCTGTCCATATGATATCATTTACTCCAGAGAATAGCATTATAGCTCTTGGATTCCATTCTTCTATTTCTTTTCTGAGATCCTGTAACTGTATATTAATAGGTCTCCCTTGTGTGTAGAGTTGATCTGGCGTTATTGTGCCTTCAATGTAGACCCTCTCTCTATTATTGTTTCTTAGCATTATCTCCTTTGATCTTTTATAGTCATCTCTCTCTACCATAGCTTTCGCCTTTGTTTCTGTGTTCACATATGACTTATATTCATGTAGGAATGTTTTCTCTACTTTCAAATCTTTTGGTAGTCTCCATTGTGGGAGGACCATTTGTATTGCAATAGTTTCCAGTGGTGTGGATATTGGCCTTCTGTTGTTGATTTATCTCTCAATGTGTGGATATGAGCCTTCTGTGCTTGGTGCCATAGCTAGGCCTATCATGGCGGGGTAGTTCATTTTAGCTTCCAAAATGGTATCCCAGAATGCTTGTGTTAATCCCCTCCAGCTTAATTTTAGTTGTATTTCTTCTTTGATGTCTATTCTTGCTGTTATACATTCAACATCTACAGCCAATTGATTGTATGGTTTCAGTAGCTCTTCCAATTCTGTTCATGTAAATGCTTCCATAAACGTGAGCTTCATTGTTGCCACCATTTGCTGTTCTCTTATATTTTGGAAGTTTCTCTCCTTGATGTCCTTGGCTTCCCATTTGTCATCAGTATCTAT
>CABFPE010000957.1:1243-14587 GCA_900660155.1 Hofstenia miamia | reverse complement strand
AACCTAATTCGCAACTGCTAATTAAGGCAGAAGTGCGTAATCAGCAGACGAACGAAATTTAAAGCATTTGAAATTGTCAACAACTGGAATTAGCAGGTACTAGTCAAATATTTGATTGTTTGTTAATTTTTCACTATAAAAATTGTGTAATTGATCATTTTGGTGATGAATTGAATTTACTGGATTTACTTTACGTTTTTGTATCAGGTTATTTTATTTAATAGAATGGAAAGCTAAACGTTCGAGCTCTCGGGTATTCTAGATGGTGGTTCACGACTCCAGTTAACGGGTGCATTGTGTATAGCCGGTGCTTACCCGAGATGCTCATAGGTTAGGTGTAAGAATAGGGGTTTTTACTCGTATTAGCTTTCCTATCGTTCGTTGTTCATATTACAATATTTATTACATTATGCTATTACATCTAGTTACATTAGGAAATTACAAGATCTGTTTGTATTATCTTGGACAGAGTTTATCGCATATGATTACTAGTGGACTGACGGACTATCAATTCATTCCTTTTGTCATGACCGTATTGATTGTTCACATGTACTCTAAGTTGGCATGTAATTATTTATATGTAAGGTTATTATATGTACGAACTCATAACAAGCTAGTGCATCCCAGTTGCGAGATTCCTTTATTAGACAACTTTGTTGATAACAAGAACAATCAATACATTAAATTCATATGGTATCACACATTATCACTATCGTACTCATGCACACTATTCCATTACACTGAGTCATCTGAATTGTGGTTGGTGTCTCTATCAATGTTTCAGTATCGCATGGAAATACTCGTTGTAGCGTAGTTCTTCGATTCCTCTTTTGTGCTTTGTTGCAGGTCGGGTAAGCGTACCCTGTACTTTGTACCCTCTGTCTCGTGTCTGGGATCTAAAATAATAGTCGTTAGTTTCGTATCAATGTTAGTTGATGAGATAATAGTTTAATCAGTTAACAGCTAAACAATAGAACTCAAAGAAGAGAGATGGAGATTGGAGTCTGTCACCTACCGTACTATCTAAGGAGGAACCAATTGTCACAGGAGCTCCTAAATTAAGCTAAGACTTACTAGTAGGAAGGTTGGCGAGATTCTACATTAGGAGAAACAAAAGTCAAGCAGCATCTAATTAGGTAAATCCCTACCCACAAAACTACGACTAATGCTATACAGTAACAGGAGTTAAACAGTAATGATGCCTCTTATACACGATGTTAATACTCTAATTAGTTTTATTAGAATGTGATTAGTTCTTTAAACAATACCATTTGCTTGCAGATGGTAAACTGTTGTGTGCTCATGTAAAATTTAGAATTGAGACATTAATTAAGAGAACAAAGAAATTCAAACTGAACACCTGTATTAAATTATAAATGTAAGTTAGGAAGCTGTTCAAAACTAATATATCTAGAAAAGCCAATATATTTTGGTAATGGCTACATGTAACATTGAATGAACAGCTAGTAACAAGTCAGGTTGTGAACAGATAGAACACTTTTACAAAATAGAGTTTAAGTCGAATTGTGCAGTGTCTTGAGTATGTACTGAGCTAGGATAGGGTACACATAAACTGTATCAATTGAGCTGAGATGTGGCACTCAACCAAATGGAGGAAGTGGTAATACTGGATGTGGAGATCATCTTTGGGCAGATGCCCATCATAGATCATTGGATAAATTATCACATGGCTTCATAACCTAAATAGTGAATGGTTAATTCGAGTTTAATTAAGTGAACAGAAACAATAAGCCAAGCAGTATGCAACAGGTAAAATCCTTACCCACAGAAACACAACTTATGTTATACAGTAGCAATAGATATACACTGACAATGCCTGGTAGAGGATATTACACCAACATGATATAATATTAAAATTTAGTAGAAAATATATAAATTACAACATTAAATTATATAGAAAATATTTAAAAAATGCAAAGAAAATATGAACTATTATGCATTATAAATATTACAGTTTGAATGTAATGATCCTATTACTTTAGTCATTGCACTTCATGTAATGTAGAATCATGCCAATCCACAATTAGTATGTAATTTAGAGAAAACCTATTACTTTTCTTAGTTAATACAATAGGCAGAGTCGACATTCTTCTGTTTCTCTTCTTCACACTAAGTTTTTGGTTTATTAATTTAACTTAAGATGCATTAGCTTTTCTAACTGCGTAACTAACTCCAACTTATTTAGATAAAGCAGAGAAAATGGAAGACAGGAACAACACTCGAAGGTTGCATTGCATTTCCAGAAACACTTTGATCAGGTGCCTCTACAAATGGAGCTGCCTTTTCAAAGTAGAAACCCTCGAAGGAATTGGTATATTAATAGCAAACTCAGTGTGATGGGATTTGCAACTACTTAAGAATTTAGTGCATTGATTGTTTTTGTTATTATGAATTTGTATAAGGAACGGATTATTGCAACTGGGATGCTTAAGTAGCTTATTATTGAGCCTTACATGTAATAACCCTACATATATAGAAATACATAACCACCCTGAATACATGTAAACAATCAATGCTGCCTGCAGAAAAATATAGACATGAGTTGGCTGAAGGTCTACCGTAAGAAACAATGAGCAACTTGTTGTGACTATTAAATAATCTATATGTAATAGAATACAAAGATACAACTTAAATAACAATCTAACTGTAAGTAATAGTAAATCACTGATCGTAAGATAACATAATAATAACTGACTGAAGTTCATCAATAGGGAAGTTAACATGTAAAGCATAATAGTTGCAATCATAATAACAGGCAAGCAATGACAATTAGGAAAGCTATAATGGTAAAAAACTCCTATACCTATCCATAACCTAAGAGCACAAAAGGTAGCTACAGCTGTCGCCCTCCCTGCTGTGGAATAGCTATTAGGAGGCTGTTCCAGCATACCTTTAACTGGATGTGGGAACCACCATACAATTACCCCAGTGCTTAAACGTTTAGCTTTCCATTAGAATATAAAATAACCTGACAAGAGAAAAGTAAATCCAATGTAAATTCGTTCATCAATAATTACATCATTTCAAGCATATATATAGCTCTTGGTAATAAACAACTAAACACTTGACTAGTACCTGTTAATCGCTTCTTGTTTACAGTTTTCCCTCATTTTATATTTCTGCTAATGATTATGCAATGTCAGTGTTAATTTGACTATGCTGTTTGGCCATCTATTGTTTTGTCAAATATTGTTGAGAATAATTGAAATCTAATTGCACAAAACATTTTACAAAATGAAATAATCAATCCTATCATTTGTTTACATTTTAATCATTATAATCATTATAAATATTTTTAGTCTTTGTTTCTTTCATCCTTTCTCTCATCTTGACCACACATGATAGCTTTGATGGATTATGTCACACTCCCCCTCCAGCATAGCTAATTAAGGATGACCACTCGCTCTCCATGTACCATTTCTGCTGCCTTCTTAATTATGTCATTTGCTTCTTTCATCTCCCAACTAGTTTTTCATACAACTCTTCTTTTAGTAATCTTCAATACGACATCTTTCTCAGTAGTTAACATCTTTTTATGTCTGAGAAACAACAGGTTCTTCAGGGACTTCAATATCATGCACATGCTTCACAGTTCATTAAGTTTCTTGTTAAATATTTCATAATGTTTCCGATATAGTTTCATTCCTTTTATCGCTATCATTAGTGTCATGATTGCGTTGATTCTACTCGTATGTGCTAGATCGGGATGAATTGTTGTGTTTGGATAAAAGAATTCATACTTTGATCTTAACAACTTCAATATTGATGCTTCGTCGTAGAAAGCACTTATGTTTTCTATCACTTCTTCTTCACTGATGTTTTCTGGTTCGTTTTTTCCTAGTCTCACCATAGTAATAATCTCTACTCTTCGCATTACATCGTAATACCGATATTGTGAGCTCCAAAGTTCTCCCCACACAATGTCGTTGATTCCTGAAAACAGTATTACTGTTTGTGTAGATCACTTTTCAATTTCATTGCGGACTTTCTGAATTTGCTTGTATATTGGTTCTCCTTCATTGTACAGATCATATGGTGTTACTTGTCCTTCTATAAAAATCCTCTCCTTGTTATTGTTTTTCAATAGAATCTCTTTTGATTTTCTATATTGCTCATCATTAACAATTTTCTCTGCTGCTTGTTGATTGTTGACATACATATTTTCTTCATGCCACATCACTTTGGCTGCCTTTTTGTCCTTTAATCTCCATGTTGGTAGCAACATTGGTATGGAGATTGTTGGCGGCAGCATACACTTCAAAAGCATTGTCATGGTTTTCTCTTCTATGGCTTTATATGTACGTTGCATATCTCCCATCATCACCATCCCAAATGTGGCCCGGGTAATTGTTTTTGGATTTCTTGATGTTCTCCCAAAAGGTGTCTGCTAATCCATTCCTCATCAAACTTTGCGCCTTTTCAGGTTTTATTACCATTTTTGAGGTAATACACTCAATGTCTACCACTATTTGGTTCTGTGGTTGCAACATTTCATTGATTTCTTGTCTTGTAAATGCCTTGGTGCACAATAGTTTGATTAATGATTTCGTCTCATGTTCATAGACCTCACTGAATATTCTCTGCACTATGTTATTTGTCCATTCTCTTCAAACTGTAATTTCTACCAGTAGCCTCTCATCATCAGTATCCACCCATGACAGCTCGCTTGGTTCTTGTTCACCCCACTTTTCTAAGTTAACCTTATTGATTACTCTTTGAGTATTGGGAGTTAGCGCGATATTTGTGGATTGCAATAACCTTTCCTCTATCTCCATTTCTTCTTTGCTTTTGCTAACCGTTTCAATGATTTCAATGGGACAATTTTTTCCTTCTTTTCACATTGTCTCTGATCACTTTATGATTTTGGTGTACGCACATTGAGGATAATCCTTTAAATATTTTCTTATTTCTCGTGTAATCACCTCATGTACTCTCTTTTCTTTCACCAATTTTATTGTTTGTAGAGTCTCTGTGTGTTCTCTTCTCATTAAATTCCGTGTTGTAAGCCATGGTTGACACTTGAGTGCTCGTAATTTTGTATTGGAAGTTGCACCCCACATATACTTCTTGGTTTCATCTGTCAGTATATCAGTTTCACTCGGACAAATGCCTGCTTTATTTGCGAGCTCTATCACACTTGGTCTTCCCACTGTATGTTGTTGCATTAATAATCATGTGAAGTGTTTTTCAAAACTCTGTTGTACTTTTTTCGTGGGGGATAGAGGTAATACTTCCACGTTTTGCAGTAGCCATTGTTTGATATTTGTGGGAATAGGTGCAATAGCTAATTCATATTTCTTTTGTCTGGCTATTTGTCTTCACTCTTTCTTCATCATAGGCAGTACTAGTTTCTTGTTACTTGTTAGTGCAATCACTAGTATCCATATCACAGTTCTTGCTCTGATTTCTGGTGCGTTAATTTCCTTGAACATTTGCGTTTTAAAATTTCGTATGGCCTCCATTGATGTGTAGATCCATCCTTATGAGCTCAGATATTTTAAGTGTTCCACTGTTCAATGTAAAAAGGTTGTCTAATTTTATTTCCATTTCTTTTATGAATTTCGGAAGTTCCTCTTCTTTTTGCGTGACAACAATTATTACTCTTGTCTTATATTTCTTGGCTACTTTTAGCGTCTCTTCTATGTTGGACTGGAGCTTCTTTGGTGTCACTTCGCTATCTTTCACAAAGTATACTACCATTAAATGCTTTTTATCCAAATTCACCTGTTCACATTCTGCTATAATTCTTTCTCTGTTCTTTGTTAATTTCTGCACGTCTTTTAAAGTGAATTGTTCATCGAATGTAATGTGTACTGTACTCTTAAAATACGGTCTGTTGAATTGCTCTTTCATTTCCGCTTTGTACACTATTATCATATTGCATGTAGGATGATTCTTTTTGTCGATCACTATTGGGATTGCATAACTTTCATTTTCTTTTGTGGATGTACTGCCCTTTATTAATCTTTTCGTCTCCAGTGATAAATTGTTGTATGAGTTATAACTCATCTTTTGATTAGTTATAAAATAGGGGTGAATTCTTTCTTTCCCTACTTTGGTCATTTGACTTTCTCTCTCTTGCAATCGCAACGATTTTGTTGTAGTAGACATTTGTTGGTATGAGAATATCCCTGAGCTTGTTGTTGTAGGGAGTGAACTTGTTGACAGTATCTCTGATGTATCTATGTTGGAGTCATCACTTATTGGCTGCATTTCCCAACTCTCCATGGTTATTGATGGTGTTTCCTCTCTGCCCTTTAATTGGCATCGAGTACTACTGGATGTCGAAGGTTAGTGTGCATGATTTGGTGTTTCCAACCTCACGCCCTTTAATTGGCGATTGGTATCCTGTTGATGGCCCTCGTTTACCCACCTGCCCTTTATTTGACATTTGGTAGAGGGTGATTTTTCCTTCATTATCTCCATCCTCATACCCTTTATTCGGTAATCAGACTGAGGAGACCTCCTTCTTATTCTTCTTCTTTTGTTCGTCAGTGTCATATGCTCCGTCGTCATACCCTTTAATTGGTAATCGGACTGCGGAGCTCTTCTTCTTACTTGTCGTCTTGTGTTACTAGGCAGCGAATTCTCCATCGTCATGCCCTTTAATTGGCAATTGGATTGCAGAGACCTAGTTTTGCTGGTAGAACTCGTCAATGTTTCTTCTGTCCTTACGTCCTTTAGTTAACAACAGATTGAGGAGTCTTCTTTCTTCTGACCCTCCTGGCTTTCATTGGTGATTGTGGATTCGTTCTTTTCATATATCCTAAATTCAGTTACTAAATCAATATCCCATATTTCAGGGTCATATTTCCTTTTATTTTTTGCTGCCCTCTGGGGCATTATTCTCCTTTCAACTTCCGGTTCCCCTTTTTCGGGTCTATATTCATCTTGGAATTCTTCTTCGTGTACACTGTCCAATTCGTCCATCTCAGCATATGTGCCATCATCAACCTGTATAGTTTTAAATTCTTCATATTGATCAAGCGTCACTTGCTCTATGTTTACTGTTGCTTGATTAGATTTTGAAAGTATAATATTCTGCCGTCATTAAGTATATAGTTTTTATTGGGTAGTGTTTGCGTGATTGTGAATGGCCCTGACCATTGTGTTTTAAGTTTTTTCACTTGATTCACGTCCTGTGTTCTCATTAGTGTGTATGCGTAATCCTTATCCCCTACCATGTGTGGTTTGCCATATATCTTCTTGTTGAAATTTCTTTCTTGTCTTATCACAGACTTTTTCGTGTTGTGACACATTGCCTCATGAATTCTAGTTATCTGATCTTTAATTTTCCTTATGTAATCATTGTCTGGTTTTTCGGAGTATGTATGGTATTGCATTGATATCAGCGTTGCCGCCTCTCTGCCATACATGGCCTTATACGGAGTCATTCCCATTGTTGAGTGCACTGAAGTAT
The DNA here is from genome assembly GCA_900660155.1 of Hofstenia miamia. NCBI lineage: Eukaryota > Metazoa > Xenacoelomorpha > Acoela > Hofsteniidae > Hofstenia > Hofstenia miamia. The sequence continues at coordinate 7,146 of CABFPE010000957.1, read as the reverse complement.
TGTAGAAATATTCTACTATTTCCACTACTTCTCTCCAGTCTCTACCTCTGATTCTTGAAGTTAACACTCATATCAATTTAATCATAGTTTTATTTAATCTTTCCACCGCGCCATTTGCCTGTGGATGGTACGCCGTTGTTTTTTCAGTTAATATTTCCATCAGTTTCGTCATTTCTTCAAACAGTTTACTTTCGAACTGTACTCCTCTATCTGATATTATTGTTTGCATTGGTCCGAACTTTAAAATCCATTCTTTCATAATCTTGTCTGCTACTATTTTTGCCGTTGTTGAATCTAGTGGTATCATACGAGCATATTTCGTGAAATTGTCAACTAAGACCAATATATACTGATACCCCTCATCATCCTGAGATAATTTCTCTAGATCTACATGCACAATTTCGTTGGGTGCTGTCGCAATTATTTTTTCAAGTGGTGCAGTTTGTACTGGAAAATGACTCTTATTGTTTATAAGACATGTATCACATTTGTTAATGACGTCTTCGACTGTTTTTCTAATACTTGTTGTTATAAACTGAGTGTTAAAGGTATTTTCTGTCTGTATTATCCCCAAGTGCCCGTTTTCATGCACCTTTCTAACTAATTCTCTTTTGTAATATTCAGGAATCACTATTCTCAACGTCTTTCCCTCTATATACAAAAGTCCATTTCTATTGAATTTCCATTTGTATCTTTGAAAATAGCTCTTGGCTTCCTTTCCTAGCATCCAATTGTTATCATGCATTTTTTCTCGTATATCTCTGAGAATCATATCAGTTTTCTGTTTTTCAATTTTGTCTTTTTTGGTTATTTCCTCCTTAATTGTTATTGGCATAATTGTATTTCCCTTCTTATCTGCATTAATATCGGGTAACTCAGCATACTCATTATGCGACATAAATTGAAATTGTTTCTTTTCACCATCCACTTTTTCCAAATCTCTCTGGTATTCTGGCAACACTGTCCAAAAATCTGCATTTTTATGCAATGTTCCTTTCCGATGCTCTATGTTGAATTTAAACTCATTCAAGTATTCTATCCATCTTGATATAATTGACGATTTATCACCCGAAAACTTTTTGAGCCATGCTAGTCCACTATTATCTGTTCTTACTCTAAATGTCTGACCTGTTAAAAAGTAACGAAATTTCTTTATACTTTCAACTAACGCCAACATTTCCAATTTTGTTGAGCCATAGTTTTCTTTGCTTTGTTTCAATTTACGACTAAAAAACTGTATAGGCACCTCTTTGCCATCCTTTATTTGACCTAGACATGCTCCTATTGCGACATTACTCGCATCACAATCGAGGATAAATTCTTTGTCGTAATCGGGTGTATTCAATGATGGCATCCTACTTAACTCATCTTTTATGTTGTCTAGTTGTTCCTGTTCTCTCCATGTCCACTCAAAGGTTTTGTTCTTTTTAAGTAATTCTGTCATTTTACTGGTTTTATGAGCCACATTGGATATGAATGAACCATAGTAATTAATGAAACCCATAATTCGCTGTAAATCCTTTTTTGTTTTCAGACTGCTATTATTCTGTATCATTTCTTTTGCATTATTTTTCATCCTTATTTCGCCTTTTTGAATTTGTCTCCCCAAGAATACTACTTGTTCTTTTAGAATTTCGCATTTCTTTCCATTAACACATAACCCTGAATTATACAAGATTTTTAATGTTCTGTCCAGTTTATCAAAGTGTTCTTCAATTGTATCACTTGCTATTAATATGTTGTCTATATACGCACTTATCCCTTTTTCGATTTTCTTATTATTCTGTTTCAGAACTTTCGTTACGTATCTTTGAAACGTAGCTGGGGCGTTACATAATCCAAAAGCCATATACATCCATTTGAATAGTCCATATGGCGTTATAAATGCTGTTTTTTCAATATCCATAGGCTCCATTGGCACCTGCCAGTACGATTTACACAAATCTATACAGGTGTAATATTTATTCTTACTAGCTTCATATATGATGTCCTCTATCCTCGGGAGTGGATAGGCATCTTTCTTAGTAATATCATTGAGTTTCTGGAAATCTATACAGAGTCTATATTTATCCCCTTACTTTACAAAGACAGTTGGCGCAGCATATGGACTCTTGCTTGGCCTTATTATTTTGTTATCTATCAATTCATTTAAGATGGTGTTATAGTGTTCTTTCAAGTGTTCAGGGACTCTCCTGCATGGCAGTCTTATCGGCTCCTCTGTCATTGTTATTATATTATGCGTCATTTTTCAGTATATCTATCAGTTTTCTTCTTTCCTCTTTGCTCAAGTGCCGATATTCTTCCTCTTTTATTTCCGGTATTTGATATTCCATTTCTTCTTCTATTATATTAATTGCTTTGTTTACCATCATTTTTTTAGTCTTCACTTTCTTCCCTTTTAGTTTTAAGGTATCCTTTTTTATATTAATCACGTGATTTGTTGCATTTAACATTGGTATGGTTCCTATCCCTTCCTTTAATACACACAAGCTTGATGGAATCGATAACTTTTTCGTATTGATCCCTTTTTGATCATAGATCATTACTTCAGCCATTATGTGTTTCTCGGTTTCTATTTGACACATTTTCCAATTATTCGGTAGAATTTTTATGTCCTCCTTTAATTGAAATTGTATTATTTCTGTGTCTTGCTCCTCCTCGCAGGTTGTCACCACTTCTTCCTGCACTGATATGGTCTTGTTGGTATAATCAATAATGCATTTGTTATTCATTAAAAAATTGTTCCCCAATATGACTTCATAGGGTAGTGAATTTTTCTCTGTGTCAATGACAGTAAATGTTTGTGAAAATGTAGTGTTAGCAATCCTCATTGGTACCTCCATCAATTTACCTTTAATATCAATGTAATCTCCCAATGCATTTAGTAATCTGCTTTTTTCTCTTTTCAATTTTCTGTTGTCGAATCCTATTTTCACCACACATTCGTCAGTAATGATTGATATTACTGCTCCTGTATCTATGTTTGCCTTGACCATCACCCCATTCATTACAACTGTAATTGTATTTGTCTTGATTAGGTCTGTTACAATTAGAATGGGTGCACGGTTTACCAGAGACAGCGCTCCCTCTAGTTTAAAGTCTCATTTTCCGTCTCTTCTATTTGTTCGGATTCATCATCATCATCTAATAGATCTTCCTTGTTGAAGTATCCCTCTTCTTTTTGATAAAGTTAATCTGCCTTTTACAATATTTTTTCATATGGCCTTTTTTCCCACACGTCTAACATTTTAAGTCTTACCTATTTATCCATTTTACTGTTCCATCTTTTAATTTTATCTTTATGATTTCGTCTTTCGATTTTCCATTTTCATCTTTTCTTATTTTGTTAATTCCACTCACCATTACCGGTATTACTTTCATTATCTCTGAATTTTTATTGATTCGGGCATTATTTTCCATCATGACCTGTATCCCCAAACCTTTCCTTATCATTCTTTCTAATGAATCATCAGCATGACATTTGATTTTGAACTGTTGTTGAATTGGTTCTGGTAATCCTTTACATATATGAGAAAATAAGTCATATTTGGAATATGTGCTTTCTCTAGAACTCAATTTCAATAGCCTCTCCACTTGCGACATATTATTACGCAAATCTTCTCTTTTATTCATTTTCAAGCTGTTTAATAACATCTGACACTGACTTTTGAAACTTTCGTCATTGTAATACTGCTGATACTCTCTGATTAATTTTTTGTAATCTGTTTTAGTTTCCAGATCCAATACCAAATAGTGCTGGTACGCTGCTCCTCCTAAATATAGAGGAAACCTTGCTGCTGCTTGCTTCTGTATCACCTTCCTTTCTTTCATACTCATTTCGAACATTTGAATCCATTCTTTGAATGTAGGAGAGTAACTATCTACTCTCCCCGTAAATTTTGGTAGTATTGCTTTGCATGCTGGCGTATATTGCTTTGCATGCTGGCGTATCATCATCTCTTCATAGATTGGTTTTATTTTGGTTGTGTTTTTGCATTTTTCCTTAACCTGCTTTGTTATATTCACAACTAATTTTTCTACAAATTCGTCTTCTGTTTGACAGTCTTTGTACATTTCAGCTTGCACCTCCTTCATTGGTATGCTTCCAATTGATTTCTCTGGTTCCTGTATTACTGTATTTTTTATTACTTTAACACTCTCTTTTTCTTCTTCCATTGTCTCCTCATTTGTCAATGATGTTAGTCGGATCTTATCTTTCAAATCATCTATTTCAAGTTGTTTCAATATGTTATCTTCTCTTAAGTNTCCGGTTCCTGTATTACTGTATTTTTTATTACTTTAAGACACTCTTTTTCTTCTTCCATTGTCTCCTCATTTGTCAATGACGTTAGTCAGATCTTATCTTTCAAATCATCTATTTCAAGTTGTTTCAATATGTTATCTTCTCTTAAGTTAACATTTTCCTCATGCATTTGAGTCATCATTCATTGCAAGTTCTCACATTTTTATTTCTTTATTTGCTTCTACCAATTTTTCAATCTGTTTTTGAAAAACATATCTTTGTTCAGTTAACCTTAGACTAGTGTCTTGTGTAATTTCTTCAATGCGTTTATCTTTTTCAGCATTCACCAACTTTCATTATTGTTGTTCTCTATTATCTTCATCAATTTGGTTATCTAAAGTCTTTCGTTATTGTTGTTCTCTATTATCTTCGTCAATTCAGTTATCAAAAATTCTGCACTTTCTTTCTCCGGTTGCAAAATTATTTCCGTTGGGGAATTCTGACTTTCTGGGGATGTATTAACATTCACTGGGGTTATTTGATTTTGGGGTGTTCATTGTGCTGTCTCTTTATACACATCTTTCTTCCGTGAATTTACCATTTCCATTATTACTGGAGGTAATTGTTTAATGATTTCCTTTACCAGTTTTGTTGTACTTAAGGTTACTGTTGCTTGTCATCTCTTCACTTGTATTACTTACTTTCCATTGAATGAGAAGAAACAACTATCTTGACTCACTCATCAGTAATACTTCTTGTTCATAACATTTCGTACTCTTTAATTAACTATTTACACCAATTGTATTTCCACTGTACAATCTCTCCTTCATGCATGCTCTTCAAGCACCTGTCATGGTGGCCATGTAGAATCATGCCAATCCACCATTAGTATATAATTTAGAGAAAACCTATTACTTTTCTTAGTTAACACATTAAGCAGAGTTGACATTCTCCTAATTCTCTCCTTCACAATAAGTGTTTGGGTGATTATCTTAACTTAATATGCATTAGCCTTTCTAACTGCGTAACTTACTCCATATTATTTAGATAAAGCAGAGAAAATGGAAGACAGGATCAACACTTAAAGGTTGCCATGCGTTTCCAGAGACACCCTGATCAGCTGCGTCTACAAATGGCGCTTGCTTTCCAAAGTAGAAACTATTGAAGGAATTGGTGTGAGAATAGTGACTACTTAAGAATTTAGTGCATTGATTGTTTTTGTTATTATGAATTTGTATAAGGAACGGATTAATGCAACGGGGATGCTTGAGTAGCTTATTATTGAACCTTACATGTAATACCCCTACATATATAGAAATACCTAACTGCCCTCGATACATGTAAACAATCAATGCTGCCTGCAGAAAAATATAAACAGAAGTCGGCCAGAGGTCTACTGTAAGAAACAATGAGCAACTTGTTGTGACTATTAAATAATCTATATGTAATAGAATATAAAGATATGATTTAAATAACCATCTAAATGTAAGTAATATTAAATCACTGATCGTAAGATAACATAATAACTGACTGAAGTTCATTGATAGGGAAGTGAACATGTAAAACATCAAAACTATCATGTGTGGTCAAGATGAGAGGAAAGGATGAATGAAACAAAGACTAAAAATATTTATAATGATTATAATGATTAAAATGTAAA
>CABFPE010000956.1:182251-206280 GCA_900660155.1 Hofstenia miamia | reverse complement strand
CATTAGATCCTTAGACAATGCAAGTAGAAATGCTATACATATGTTTTTCTTAAATGAAAAAAGTACTTCTAAGGATTATTCATGTAACTTTAAAGTGCCTTAGCTGGGTAACAAATTGAAAATCTGTACAACCAAAACCTTTTTGTTTTTATAGTTTATAGTGGATTAATAAATCGATTTAAATGTAGTATATATATATATATATATATATATATAAAATATATTTGAGACTTAAAATTGAAATTAATAAAGAGGCGTCAACTTCAATTTCATTAATTAACTTAGTGTAGTCATAAAAACTACCTAGGGGAAAGGAAAATGGTTGTTTTCAGCCAATAGAAAAATCATTGTTGTCATTTAAAATAAAGAAATACCATGGTTCTTTGTAAAAATTTAAAGGATAACAGTTGTTTTTTGGAAAGAATTCCATTAAGCCTTTTTCCTTTGATTAGACAGCGGTAAATTAAGATTGAATGCCAAATTAAATTTAAATCTTGCTCATCTTCACAAATAAATAATATGCACATTCATTGATAAGAGGAAATTCCAAATATGGTAAAAAATAACGTATTGATGTCATAATTATGTCCAAATTGATACCAACTTCTTTTGGAAGTCTTTTTGCTAAAATAAAAAAAAATTTAAAATTCCAAACCACAAACCCAATTCCACTTAAATTTAATACCTTAACCTACTTGTATTTCACTTCATAATAGCATGAAATTTGAATTAGTTCTCAGTTTCAGTAATAAGTTTAGTTTACACATGAGTGTAGAATCTGTACAAGTAGTATAATAGATCTATTTCGGTAAAGCTGTAACAATTTCCTTTAAGTAATCCGTTTAACCAGTTGTACAATTCCAATTAATCCAGCTGTCCACTCTAGTAGGGTAAGGTATTACTAACGACTAGTAGATTGGAAGCGGCACGATGTTACCAGGGTCGAAACCCGATGCCAAAAACTGCAACTCAAGGAGGAACATGGAGTGGTAAAGGATCACCAGTTACCGTGGAAGCGATAGTGACTCACAAACAAAGCTCATGGTGCAGAAATGCTCTCAGTGATTGTGTGTTGTGATTAATTTAGTGTATCGATTGTTCTTGTTATAACTGACCATAGCAATAAATGAAAGATCGCAACCGGGATGCAGTAGCTTATTATAATTCCTACATATAGATATAGCCCTACATGTATAGATAGATAACTAAACCCCGAGTACATGTGAACAATCAATACGGTCGGCAAAAGCTGGAAGTTTGACAGTCCTAATCGAAGGTCACATATAACACTGTCTAAATAGTAATTACAATAAACAACATGTAATACAGTTCGGGGCTCGTAGGCACCTCGTATGTATAATAAAGTTTATTATAATACCTTAGCAATTTGAATCTAAAAAGGGTTAGCCTAATGGTAGCTGTCCAGCTATTTGATGACATGCTTTATTATAGGGAATGAATCGATTGGAAAGCTACAATGAATAAAAACCCCTACACTTAAACCTAATCTAAGAACACACAGAGAAGTTTGGGCTACCAGCCGCACCGCATTTTGAATTTCTGAGTGTGCGGCCGCTTCAAGAATCTCTTTAATCGAATCTGGGGACCACCGAAGGACTACTCATGTGCTCAGACGTTTAGCTTTCCGTTGTAAAACGACCAAAACTTAATGCAGCTACATGTAATGTCATAACCTACTTGTAGTTCACTTCAATAATATAAAATCAAGTTGAGTTTAGTTTACACATGAGAGGATTTGGATTTATTAAGTTTTCAGTTTGATAACTTAATTTCTAATAGTATAAATTTTATATAATCGATCGATTTGTACTGCTGAGGAATATTGAAATTCTTTTGCATGTAGAAATACATAGAGTTGCACCAGTTCATGCACTTATGAAAATGTGTGGTAAAACTTATTATTGTGCCTGATTTTATCAATGAAAAAAATTGCTAGTAAAAATAGGGTAAATGAATAAAAATATGATTGACATATAATATAAAGCATTAATAACTTACAATTTAAAGTTGATGGTTAATATAGTGTCCTTCAGATGTTTGCAATCCAGAAGCAATCATCTAAGATCATTCAATTTTATTTTTGTGATAGAAACACGTTCACAATAGCAATTGTAGTTGTAAGAAAATGTTGTAGTTAATGAAGAATTTTGAATTTAAGACATTTTCTGAAACTGCTCATCATGCATCTTTAAACTTCGGAACAGGAAAATATTTTGGACTCTATTATTAATCACTTTTGCTGAAAAACTAATTGTCAACTTTTGACTATCATGCGCATGCACTTCCATGAGCATAAACTTTATGCATTTTGTAACTAAGTTGAATTACTAAAAATATATTAGTACTTCAAATTAATGAAATTGACTTAGCTTGAAGATAAGTTTTACTGACTTTTCTATCCTGTCATCTATTCAAAGCTTAATGAGGAAGGATATTCAACTGTCTTAAGCTATATTATATAGAGCTTATTTGGACTTAGATTGTAGTTTCACAAATACAAATGTGTTCCTTAAAAAGTTTCCCTACAATTAACGAGTGGCTTGAAAAGTATTTTAGTAATGTTGGGCCAAGCACTTGAATGTCAAATTGTATGTGCATTCTAGGCGTTGACAAATTATAATACATTTCAGAGAAATTATTTCAAAGTTCTAGAATTTTGATTTTTATTAGGCTTTACGCCATACTATTAAAATATTTCATGTTAAAAATCGTTTTAAAGTTTCTATTTAATATAAATTGTAAGTTCATATTTATTGTTCTAAAATTTATACGTTGTAGTTATTTATTCAAATATGTATAAATAACCTTCATCAATAACAAGACGAGCAAATAACTTTAACCAATTATACTACAGTGGTCATATATGAAATTAATTGAACTGCATATTTAGTGAAAAATGTCAGTATACCCACTCGAAAGCATCTCGCTTTTTTCATAAATTAATAAATGTATACAATTTTGAATGTTTAATATTTTGACTATAACAATTGGCTTTGCAATAAATCATATAAAATGTGGCGACATTTAGTTGTGTATCTCCAAAATAGTGAGAAAACTGTCTGAAAAAATTCCGTGCGACTTATATAGCGCATGTAGTTCAAGTACTTTCTCTATGTGTATTTTGGAGTTTGGCCCTATACACCAGTGAGATTTATATTCCAGTTAACATGAAATGTAAAATTTTAGTGAAAAAATTGAATTTGTGGTCTCCTTTGAAGCAAGTGTATTAGTAGGTCATGCATTATTGAAAATGGATTTTTCTGAAGTATGACCGAAGCTCATTGATCGAAGATGTATTACCTAAAAATATAAATGTGTAATCGCACATTTATAAACATTGGTGTTTCTTAAAACTAAAATTTCATTTATTAATGGACGTTCATTACACCTATGTTTAATTTTTTGTAATACAATAAACTTGCAACTTTCAATAAATGACTAGGCAATATTACAACGCACAGCAAAATTGAACTCTAGCAACATTTTACTAAAACAAATTTATTTGACTCAACTGTTAGGAAATTTACAATTTACCGAACCCGACTTAAATTTAAGTTTTAGTCAAACTTTTCTAATACTAAAAACCTTTAGATGGAAGTGACTGACTAAAAAATCAATTAACTATTTCAACAAAATTAATTACCGAAAGTGTGCCCAGAATAATAAATATAGCACCATGCCATCTAACGACAAACTTGGAATCATTCAATTTTATATTTTTCGTAAAATAAGAAAAAGGAAACAATTCTCAAAAAATATAAAGGAATTAGTAGTGTTAGGTTTCTATCTAGATTCTCCTTAATACAGCAGTCAAGAACACACTGGATGACACTGCGGCAATCAAAGTATGAGAAGTATTAGTTACTGCATTTTACCAAATTTAAAAACAATAAAGGAGCTGTAATGAGGAATTCATTGTAAAAATATCCTTCAGCAGAAACGCAACATCTCTATTCCCAGAAGATCATAGTGGGCGCAGTTTAGTCCAGTTAGCTGGTTCACATTTTTAATTGGTTGTCATCATGAAAACACCAGCGTCCTGAATCTTAATTTGCCATTACAATATTTGAATCGGTTTGATTAGGAAAGACCTTCACTATTGCTGAATATTCATAAGTTATTTATTAAAAGATTTTCGCTATTAGCGAATTATCATTATGACCGAATTTACTATTGCCAAACTCGTCTGCATTGAACATGTATTCCTCCTTTACTAGTGTGCTGATTTTTCAGAATTTTTGAAGATATTAAGTATGTTATTACATTCATTTTGCTCAAAATTTTACCTGGACTTGCGTTTTCAAGATTTTTACAATTTTAAGTTCATAAGATTTATGTTAGATAAATGATTTTCTATATTTAACCATGTAAAGAAAATTACTTTTGCCACCAGAGCAAAAACTTAACATGGTTGTACTTTTTCAAATCGAGTAAACAAATAATTTCTTGCATGTTTTATTAGTGTAACGGTGCTATATGTTTACCAGCATCTATTAAAGAAAGATGTTCTGAACTATTAACTTGCTTTCTATGAATTGGTATTATGTTTTACAAATTCGATATTTCGCAGAAATATTTTTTTATAACCCTTGAAAGTGATGAAATATGTAAAATTTCTTGAATTTGAAATGAATTTATTATTATAGTAGAATAATTAATCTTTCCTTCAGCATTAATTTGTTGCAAATTCTACTTGTAGGTTGCTCACAGTTGATCGGAATTAAAACTAGAACTGACCTAGGGCTGATATTAACAAATGATCTTACTTGAAACAACCATATTCACTCACATTTAAACATTTAAATGAGGCATATTCTGTTCTTTTCAATTTTAAAGAAATATACCGTACTCATTCACGCAGAAAGTAAAACTTATATTTCTAAAATGTATGTATATTTTAATTCTTACATATCAATCTCTTTTGTGCAATTTCAAGATCGCGCTCATAAATCGATATGTCCCTCTTCACATTCTTATTCAAGCGAAAAACTCAAGAAATGCAAACTACTACCTATTGCTCTTTATCTGAAATATTTTGATTTAATATTCATTAATAACTTGTTAATAATTGTTATCACATTAATATCAATTTGTGAATGTTTCACTCTTCTCACTTTCAAGATATAGTGAATGTTTATTCATTGAGTTTCTAAAAATTCGAAAATACTCTAGCAATAGATCATTCTTTTATCACGTGTGCCATCTTGTACATTTTCTTTATTTCAAAGCAAAAAGGATTTCCTTTAATACGCTAAACATATTCAAGGAAAGCGTATTGGACAAGATTTGCTAGTTACCTTTTGATTGTAATAATTCTTGTATATTTTTTACAAAATGTCCCTGTTCAACATAACGTAGTTAATTAAATTTAAATGTAAATGCTATTTTTGTTTATTCATTTGAAGGAATTTTATTTTATTAGAACTTGGGATATGAGAGGATCATATGCCATAATAATAAAGTCTCACAACAATAACAGTCAAAGCAATTTATTCCATAACAGAATGTACATTACAAAGTCTACAAAGTACAATATAATAAAAAGTATATAAATAATATAAATGTGAGGGTTTTTGTTCTTGTGTATATATGTATTAAATGTAATTTTGGATTGCGTGAAAAATAATATTTACTCCTAGAATTAGCAGTTTCATTGACAAAAATCATTTAATTTTCTGATCGCGATTCATAATCTAGTTTATTCCAGAGATCGATTTTACAATTATGGAATGCGTTGAACGATTTTTCAATTGATATAAATTTGTGTGAACGGCTGTTTACTTTTATGTAATAATTAAGAAACATTAGTTATGGACATTTTGCTTTACATCTAAATAAAATACGTAGAGATTGCACTTGAATTTGGTAAAAAGGCGCCAAATATTATATTTATTTCTATACTCTCATGAACTAAATTTAAAATTTTAATAATAATAATAATAATAATAATAATAATAATAATAATAATAATAATAATAATAATAAGAGTTAAAGCAATAGATTTGATAAAAAGTTACAATTTTATAACTACAAACTAAATATGCATGCATAATATATGAAAATAATAAATGTATGTGGTGAACTTAGTGTAAGAAATCGGTAAATATGTTTAGCATCCTTGCGCCTAGAATTGTGTTTTGTCGGTTTAAAAGCGTACTTTATATTTTTTTTCTAAATTGTTTATTATTTTTTCTATTCTAATCTCATTGTCTAAATCGTTCCAAATATTAGAGGCTGCTAAGGAAATACTCCTGTAAACAAATTTATTAAATATTGGATTTACTTTTAAGTAATTATCAAGAATAATCAAGACATTGATTCTAGTCCATATTTATGCCCAAATAAAATTGCCGCTGCATGAAATTGTAGTTGATGTAGCGGGAACAAATATTGCTTTTCATAACTTTATTTTGTTGACGGCAACAAACAGACTTTTACTCATGTTTGGCTATCTATAATTGGTTTGGAATATTTACAACCTAAATTCAACCAGACCCGAAATTCTACTATTCGGATTCGAAACAGATTTCGATTCGCAATGCTTAGCTCCTTCTTTAGATCTTTCTTAAATTGAGCGATGATTAACATCAGTACCTTTTTGTAACAGAATCTAAGCTCTGTTGACAATTCCGAGCCAACTCAAATCCGAAATGGTATCGGGTTCAATCAGCTACCCGTGAAATTCTCTATCTAACGTAGCCACTATGGCACCCTGAGCAGTGGATGATGCCACGATCCAGGTCCGGACTTTTCTCCTAGAAGTGTGATATTAAGTTCGATTTAGCTGTGAGAATCTTCTAGTGACATACAAAAATTTGATCTGTGTTGAATCTGATCAGTGAAATAAAGTGGAAAACCGAACTTCATTTGAGAGGATTATTCCTCTCTCTTTTTGTACAGTCAAGGCTACTAATGGTGGTAACTTAGTGAGCACGTACTGCAACCAAGAAACCAGTGTGACACAGGAAACTGCCTCACATAAGTCGCAACAAACATTGGAACCTAACTTAACATATCTCATAGGCCAGAAGAAAGAGAGTTATCCTTGACCTGACTGCTCCATGAGATGCACTCATACTGAGCACTAGCGAGCAATCTTGTTAGCAGTTTTTTTACTTTGCCGGCGTCTGTCCACTAAAACCAAACAGACAGGCTTCAAGAGCCTCACTGTCCCTATGTGCACAAAATACACTTTGTGGCATCTTTTTCTACCCTAGTGCTTAACGCCTACTAGTGCTAAGGGCATCTGTACAGCGACCCATCCAGGAACTATCGCGTGCATGTTGTTTGCTAGGATCAAATTAGGCGCACTGTTTTTGGGTCTTAAATGTGAATAGCAGCCATTTTAGCACTGTAAATATGAATAAAGAAAGTTATTTACTTTTGGAAAATAGTAAGATACCACTCAGTTTTGTATTTTCCGTTACTTAGATTCTAGGATTGATATAAGTATTAATTTGAAAGGAGGCATAAAAGTTGGCCACAAGTAAAAAAAAAATCTACGCATTATCTTTAAAATGCATGTATGTTCTGTAAAATTAAGATTTATTGCTGGTTATTTCTATAATAATGAGGAATAATGATTTCATTTAATATTATAGCAATTTTTAATCAGTTGATCAGGTGGCTTACGTAAATATGTTCATTTGATATAAAAACATTTGCGATAACTGGTGAATGTGACTTTCTTAATGTTCTGCATTCTTCATCTAAAAAATTTTAATTTTAAGGCTTTATCATTACGCTTATGTGATCTTCTTGTGCACTACTATAGAAAATCAACACGCATGCATATTTTATACTGTTTGTACTTGCATATTATTTTCTAGGTCATTAGTAAGATATTGTTACATATAATATATGTTAGTGATTTTTGGATTCTCTAGATATGTTACTCTACTCAGTTCTTAAATCTTAAGAGTTTGCTAGGAAAAACTTAGAAACGGATAACAGAGAATTATATAAAACTATACATGAAGTACGATACATTCCACATTTTAATTTTTGAGATTTAATGTTATTTCAGTATATTTTATATGGCACCATAATGCTAGGAGCATGTGAGGATGAAACATTCCAACGTTCATTACTCACCTTACTCAAGATTTATGATAGCTAGGGAGTTGAAAATTTGTGGCAGAGTAGCGAAGTACTACCTCTTTTAGTCTACTTCAAAATTCAAATATTATGAGGATCGTATCAATAGATATTTCAAGTTAATATCAAAAAGCTTCTCTCTAAGTCAAACATAGTGCCATTAGTTTATATATTTACTCACCAGACTCTATGTATAACCATAGTAGAGCATTGTAGTCTCGAATGAAGAAAGCTTTGAATATTCATGTTTTGCCATTTTAATATAACAATGTTTTACTGAAGTGATGCTGAATATTTCAATGCAACTACTTATCTTTCTCTTGACACTCAAGCTTTAAAGAAAGTTCAAATCTAAGTGATATTCAAGCTTCCTTGTAGTTGTAATTAGGATTTCCTCTAGAATTACTTATCTTTAAAAGATATGAATCATTGCATTATTATTAAACATTTTTAAATTTTCGATGCACTATTATTCAGAGTTTATCGAATTTTTTCAAGTAAAATTTGTGACTGCTAAGTAGAAAATTTCTCACCAAATTGGGAAATGTAAGTTTCAAATGGAACGTTTTGCATAATTATGGGTGTTCTTATTAAAAACATGACAATATGGTTGCTACTCACTAAAATCAGAAATTGCTTTCAAAAAATACATGCACAGATCATACTATTGACGGTTAATTTGTGTTTGAAACAATGTGAAAAATTTACACTCATTTAGTCATCCTGAATTTGGTGTGGGCTAGTAATCATCTATTTAACTCAGGAACTACAATTCGGGTCAAAACTATATTTTTTCAACAATTCATTGCTTAAGTTTTTCTTTGTAAATATTTAGAAAAATGTCCCGTTATTTTTCCTCAATTTGATTAAATTTACAGTTATTATATTTGTGTGCAACACACACTTATGAATTATATATTTTTAAATATTTAAATGTCATTGAAGACAAATTTGATAAAATAAATATTAAGAAACGCTATCGTCTGCAAAACACTAAAAGTTGGAATAAGGTAATTTGATATATCGCCAAAATTTCTTGTGAGTTAGTACAGTGAATGGACCTCTACTGAAATGGGCCGGATAATCCAAATTTTATCTATCTATAAGTTTTGGCCCTTTAAGATAATAAAAAAATGGTGAATAAGTATAACATTTGACGTCAGCTAAAGAGAGATATATATTCAGCCGATATTAAAAAAGTACAAATGTAGTTTTAAAAATAAAACATTTATCACTTGAACCAAGAAGTAAGAATGGTAGTTGATCGTTTTTCTGACGCCTATTCACGCACCGCAACCAATGTTGAAGTGTTTGCGACAGTTGCCTTCGGTTGGTGCGTAGCCAAGTCAAACACTAATCAAACATTTTCATGGCACTGGCATGACTGAGAGGGCACTTCCCGGGGGTTTAGTTATTCAAAGCGAACAATGTCAGTGAGCGATTAAATAATATAAATATTTAGTGGCAGTAAAAAAAGGTTACATGTATTGTCATAGCGGTGGGATAATCGAAAAACGGATAATCGAGGATTCACTGTATAACCTTTTAATATTCTTAAGGTTTCTACGTTTAGAATATATAATTTATTTCTTATTTATTTAAATATGCCAAATCAGCTTGTCACGATAATTGAAATATTTGAGAATTCTGTTAGTATACTTGTTATTACTTACTAAATGATGCTTCACATGCATATGATGATAAATAAAGTTTCATACAGCTTTCTCAAAATGTTTTAGTGCTTTTACTTGAGGGACTCTCATATACAGTATGATTTTTTAGTCAGTTTATACTTCAAAACGTCATAACAAAAAAATTATCTATTTACGAAATATGTAACAAACATGAATTTGAAGTGCTTACATAGGAGTTTAAATGATGATATATGTTGGCCGTTCGTGTCCTTTAACATGGCCAAACGATTGGGGACGGAATAGACAGCATTATGCAGCATTTCCGCGTTGATAGCTGAAACTTCATCGTTGATTGCGTCTTGCAATTGTGACAAATTTGTTAGATTCTTTTTGTACACCTTACGCTTTAAATGGCCCTACAACCAAAAGTCACACGAAGTGATTTCGGGTGATTTGGACTGCTAAAACCAATTACAACTCCGTTTTATAATGTGATCTCCAAAATTGTCTTTGAGGAAGTCAAGTTGCTGTGTGCGGTGTTGCCCCGACTTGCATAAATATCGTGCGCCTAAAAGCTCACTTGTGCTTGAGATGCGGTATCACATGAAATTTCACCATTTCAACGTAATTCTCTTTGCACATAGTTTCACCAATCGGGAAGAAAATGGCGGAATAATGAAAGGGGAACTGAACCCAATGAAACGGTTAATTTAGATGAATGCAACGGTTTTGGATTATCGCATGTGGATTTTCTGCTGCCCAAACGTATCCGTTTATTGATGAGACTTCCCCAGCCAGATAAAAATGCGCTTCATCACTCTACAGTATATCATCAATATTAGGCAATAATTGTTTCTAAAAAATTTGGCAAATTCTAATCTGTGTTCGCAGTCATCTTCGTACAGTTGTTGTACGAATTTTGGCTTGTAATGTTTGAAACACAAATGTTTTTTACAATTTTCCTCGTAGTTGAGTAGCATTAGCCTGTATTCCTACTGGCTTCACGCAAGGAACTAATCCCTGCCATATTGTTGTTAGATTGTTGTTCAAGATTGTCTCTGACTGCGTTGATGTTATCATCCCTAATGACACTTGGACGGCCAGTTTTAGGAGCATCATGTAATGAGAACGTTTATTCGAATCTTTGTATCGTTCATATTATTGCCATCTCAGTAAATGGATCTTTATGTTGTCTATGAATTGTTTTGTACGCACCCAGGCAAGACTTTGCTGAATTATTATTGGAGTAGTATAGCTTCACAGTTTCTAAACGCGTCGACAAATTCATATTGATTTTAGAAAATGAAATTTATCTACAAATAGAGGGTGTAAAACCAAACAGTTTTTCATATAATTAAAACTCCCTGAATTACAGATTAACTTCATGTAGGCTGCACAGTGAGTATATAAATAGATTTTCTTTGATTACGTATTCAATTATAAACCGACTAAAAAATCATACTGTATAGAGGAATTTTCAAAGACATATGTTAAGAGCATATCATCTTAAAGTTTACATTATACATATTCATATCTATTAGGGTAAAAGTATGCTGAAATTCCAAAGAACTTAAGTCATCTAGCACACTTAGAAGCTTTGGAAAATTTGATTGCTAAGAATATTCATCAAAAAAAACGTTATGAATAAATGCTTAAATTTAGAAACACTTCAGAGAATAAAAAAAATTGCACATTCAATGAATTTCAAAATAGTGATATCATCATTCATTTTTCTTTGAGTATTTTCTTTACTGGAGGGCTAGATATAAATATGTACAAGGATTTAATTATTTCCGTTTTTGCCATTGGTGTGAAAATCTTCACAGTAACTTAATGTAAATGTATTAAAGTTAGTGGCAGATATCTTGATATCCTACATCTTGGGAAAAAAGAATCTATTTTTGTTCTAATATAATCATCCTTGCATAAACCGGATCAAGTGGGATTCATTTTCTTCTTCTAAATTCTGAAATTCCCACTATCATTCTGTGGTCTTGCATCAGTTTTTGGCATTTAAATAGCAAATTATAAAAACTGAAATGCTAAGGTCTCTTTAATTCAGTGTACATTCACAAAAAACAACAGTTCACATAGATTGAGACAACATTGATAATAGATTTGAATATATACTATATGCTTTAGCGTTTGTTTTGTCCTCAAAATATAATTATATTACATTTCGAGGATTTTTGGCATATTCAAAGAGAAATATTTAAGTGAAAATGATTTTAAAATAAATAAATGTTTGAATATTTAAATTATTGTAGTGATAGCTCGAAAATATAAATCCCATTTTGTAGAATAGGATTTCCAAGAAATTGATATTCTAGTCTATTTGATAGTATTACATTATTGTTGTTATTTATTATGCTACTAATGCATGACTGATTTTAGAAATTCTTCTAATATTAAGCAATAAATCGATCTTTTTCAAATAAATGGCATAGGAATGCCTCGGTTGTATAGAACATGCGAATTTAATTTCATATTGCGACAAATGAACTCTATTGGCCATCTCTTCAAAAATTATATCATTCCTCAGCCAATATCATTTCAGAAGCAGTTATTTAAAATTGGACAATTTCTTATGACTTAGATTAAATTGGAGGCTATGAACAGCTCACATGACACTAGATACTGGGCCTCATTATATGATGCTGCATCTTTTCAAATGCGTGTATACTGCAGCTTTGTCTCGTTTACTGGTATTTTGGGTAATATATTTGTAATACGAGCATTTATTTCTGTAGAGGAAATTCGAAAATTGATGGGACCGGCTTCCATCTTGATAGTTTCCCTTGCCTTTTTAGACCTCACTGCATGTCTAAGTATGATACCAACTATGATTTTTTCGCGATTTTTCAAGACATTGTTAAATTTTCCAATAATCTGTCCGTTATTGTCTAGTACATTTCTTTTGTGGTATGGTGGAGGAGGCAGTGCTTGGCACATGGTTTCAATCGCTTTTGACAGGTATATCGCTGTTACTAAGCCTATCTGGCATCGATCACATTACTCAATGTACCAGGTTTGCACCTTTATCTTCAAATATTTTCAAATATGTTATCATTAATAATCATTTTTCGAATGTGTCAAATGTATACAGCACCGCAAACATTTTAGACATTATAAAACATAAGTAAAAAGTGGAGTTCAATCATATCAATTAAGCAGTAATATATATATATATAATTTAACTTTGAAATTTGTAAGATATTAGTTGCTATATAATGCTTATCCAAGCAATGCAAAGCTTGAAATATATTAGATTTGTAAGTGTGATTATCACCAAAATGCTTTTTCTAGGTTTCCAAAAATTAAAAATTTTGAAAAACTGTTTTTGCAATGAATAATTTAAGTTGAAGACCTGAAACGAAGCTAGGTATTTATGTGTAAACTGCATTTCAGTAATTGCACAAATAAAATTCACTTAAATTTACTAAGCATAAACATACAACATTCAACAAGTAACTTTGCAGCAGCATCACAACCAAATATTTTTCAGGAATTTTTTTGCAACATATTTTGAATTTAATCACATTCATGTTAGATGCTAAGAACAATGAAAGTGGAAATCAAGTGTTTTCTCTTCAAATTCACTATATATAAAGTATTTTATAATTTAATTTAACTCCAATTTATTTTATATTTGGCCACTTTGAAATATTACAAATATCAATGCTTATAATTAAATATAATACTAAAGCATGTAAGCTATGAATTCAAATGTGAGTATAACCATTTACAAACATCATCTCTAAAATTTTGAGATGGTTATAAATAATCTACTAATGGTTATTGCAGTTATGAAATAATAAATATCCAATTTACTGTAAAACATCATAAGTTTTTAGTGAAAGAACACAATTATTTAATTTTTGATTTTGAAATCTCTATTTTTAAGATATTTTCTTAAATTTTTATTCTAATAGTTTATTTGGGATCATATTTTTATTCAATAATGAATAAAGAAGTTATTACTACAAAGCTTCACATATGTAGATACTTCAGAATTTTAGTGGTTATTCCATTTCCTGTATTTTGTTTGAAAATTCATTAATTGCATGCTTTATACATATATATATATATATATATATATATATATATATATATATATATTTAAATGAAATGCTGCATAAATGCATTTTAAAATTGAATCCACCATTTGACGCGTTTCGATCTTTTATTGATCATCGTCAGAATATTTTCCCAGAAAATTTTTTTACAAAACTATAAACTACACTTTATAATTAACTAAAATAATTGTATATGATAAGATTTAAAATAGATGTAATCTTTGAAATGTATTCATTTGCTTGTTTAGTATGTTGGTCCGTTCTAATTTCTTTAAGTATAATGCTTCTCCTATTTTTGTATTGTTAGTTTTTATAATGATGTTAAAATTGTCTTTCTTAATTTCATGATGGTGTTGAAATATTTCAGTATTTAAATGTCCATTAATATGCTCTTTTATACGTTTCCCGAAATGGCGGCTTGTTTCTCCAATGTACAATTTGTTACAATTGTCACATTGATATTTATAAACTATTGAAGAAACTAAGTCTTCGGGAATGTTGTCTTTGTTCTTAAAAAGATGTTCAGTTTTCAAAGTACTAAAAATTGGAATAAGTCTTGATCTTATGAGCTTTTTATTGATATTTACTAAGTTATTTGACAATTTCTTGATGTTGTTTTCTATATATGGAAGTTTCCAATATATTTNTCTTAGAATTTAAGTAAATAAAATGCGCCTATTTATATCATTAAATTTACAAATCTTTAGAAAAGAATTTGAAATACATTTGGTGTGATTTTCACTCCTTAAAATTTGAAGTAATGTCGAAGACTTTTTGTGGTGCACTTAAACAAATGTTCGACTAGGGCATGTACCTAATGCTGCAAAATAATTGTTGCCGGTCTTCCTTTGAAATGTCCAAATATAGGCATTTTATTCTGTTGAAATTCCAAAAATCACAAAGTGCCAATTATTATTTTTTTAGCATAAAATCATTAAATCTTTTTTAATGTTCTAGTGCATGTTAATTTGCATTTTTCCTAATTAATCAAGTTATGCTAGAAGGATATTATGTTGCATATATGTATATATATATATATATATATATATATATATATATATATATATAAATATATATTTTTGAAGATATTTTGCAAAATAATCTTTGCTTAAGCATAAACTGCAGTAGATGAATTTACAAAAAAAACTAATGCTTTTGCTGAGCTTTGCTTTGTGAAGTTTAAATGTGTTGATAGTTAGGTTTTATTATAAGCAAATTGATACTTGATTTTCTGCAAATATTTATAAATGATAGTAAATTTATTGACACAAATATTTAAAATATTTATTTATTTGTCTTGATGTGACTATTAATATAGCGTGGTATTATTTAGATTCAAGAAATACTCACGTTTGTATTTGGCTTTGAGCTTTAAAAAATAATTATTTGTAAAATCATGTAGCCATTACATATAAAATCAGTTCAAAATTTCCTTTTTATTTGAAGAATCCAAAGCAAGACAACAGTTTTATTATTGTATGAATGAAATCATTTTTAATGGCAAACATATATCATAATGCAGATTAACCTAGGTAATCTTTATGTGTGGTTTTTGTCACATCATGGCTGCTTCTATATATGGTTACATAGAAATAAATGCATGCAAGACATTTATGAAATTATTGTATGCTTTATGTTTTATATATAGTCAATAAGATTTATATTGAAGAAATTCATTTAACTGAAAAGAAATTGACCAACATATTTGAATATGGTTCTTTAATGGCTAAAGTTGATTTTTCCCAATTTATTTTTGCCATTCTAAGATATTTAACAAAAAAGAATATTGACATATTAATATACTCAAAATCATAACTATTTTCAGTATAACATATATGACATAAGCAATATTAAATTAGCTTAAAGGAACATTTATGCATGAATAATATTCAATGATATTGAGAATTTGGGTTTGAGATTTTAGTGCAATTCATTTTGAGCAGAGAAATTTTTTTCACAAGCAAATGCTTTTATATGAGCATATAGTTTATGTTACCAATCTCTCACCAATTAATATGCACAGAATTTGAAGTTTGGTGCAATGAAGAAGCACAAGAATTGATTGAACATGCAAACTTTTATGAAAATTAAGTGTACTATAATAAATGCAGTAATATTACTTTTAACAAATGTTATTTAATCTAAAAAGAGGGCCAATTTCAACACTATCAACAAAAGAAATCTATGTGTATTTGAGCATTTTGACTATTTATATTTTCAGATTAGTACAATATGCAAAATAGGTTAACCTCCCTTGAAAAGAAGTAGAGAGATGCTAATGAGGTCTCTAAAATTCAAGTAATTAAAATGTTACTGAAAAAATTATTTCTTAATTTTGATGTAACATATGTGTACTTCTTTGTTTTTGAGATACTTAGTCATAGAATTTTATAATCCTAATACTTGCATTTCAATTGGTGCTTCAGAATAAATATTTATTCATTTTTTGCTAAGTGACCTATCTTACAATTTTAGGCTATGAAATTCATTTATCTATACTCAAATTTGGCTGAATGTATTTTGAATATCAATTCAAATATAATGGCCCATTTGTAAAATTCAGATTTGTGAACTTCAAGGAGACAAAATACATTAATTGAAGTAAAGAGCCCTTTTCTTTAACTCAACTTGCCCAAAACTGGGTTGCAGTAATGATGACATATGTGGATTTTAACCTCTGCTGTTCACTTTATGCTAACCATAATATGCCTTTTGACACTTAGGAATGAGTTTATGATTAAAACCTAGACTGAATTTGTCTGTTTAATTAATGAACATTAATGCTACCACTTTTCACTTAAATGCAACTACAGGCTTTTAGTTAAAGAAAACTATTTGTTTCTCTATAAGTTAAGCAGAACATTGATTCTCTGGTGAAATAGAATAAATTTTAGAAGAGACTTTTCTGAAGACACCAATATATAAATTACTCTTGCATTGTTTATTTAATATGACAAGATAAGATTTGAAAGCAAGAACATTATCATTAAATTCATAAATCATAGTAAGTAAAATGTATAATACAAAAATTATGCTTCAATAAAAAGAAATGAAAATTAAAAATTGACCTGATCAAGTTTGCAATATAATTATGTTTATAGCCAAAATCTAGAAATGAGAATGAAGAAAAAGTGATATATGACTCAAGTTTAAAATTGCACAAAGAATTTACTAACAAACCATTAATTTCTTAATGATGAAAGTAAAAAAATTTATAATAATGCTTTTTGTTTCTTGTGCATTCCTTTTCACAGAAAGATTTTCTCTTATTATAAGATCCTAAGTCATTTGGTAATTTTTAAATCTGAATAATAATTATCTGCATCTGTTTTGTCTAAATCTAAAATATTGGAATGAATTCAAATCAAAAGATAGGACAAAGCTGTATACTTTTTGCTTAAAATTTTTTTTTGAAATTAGTATTTTCTAAGGCATGTAGTAATTAATGGACAATAGATAAATAGAAATTACTGTTTTGTAATTAATGAAAACATATTGCAAAATTGTAATTCATATTGTTGAGCAAAGCTGAGAATGATAAAATTTTATTAAAATGTTTAAATTAATTTTAATTAATGTTTTAAATGAAGCTTAGTTAAGAGAATTTTATAGAAATATACATAAGAGTAATACCAGTAATAAATATTGCTGTTGAATGCTTGAAATTGTAAAACATCTTACTTCAACACATGCACTAATCTTTGCCTGCAAAAGTTTTTATGGTAAAGCAGTTATCAATGAATTCCAATAGATCAAGAAATAACAATGCAGCATGTATATATATAAAACCTTACCTTAGCATATACAATTTATGTATTCCCAATAAATGAGCTTTGCCCATTGTTAGTACAAACTTCATATGTGAAAAATTCCTTTCTATTATTTAGCCATTGAATTGTAGAAGAGATTTTTTATGAAACCAAAATATTAAATTTGGCTATGAACTTAGCAAATTGCTGATTTAAAAACTACCTATATACAATGTTCTGTATATAATTGCAGGAGAAAAAAGTGCTAATATTTTAAAGTTTGAAAATAAGATATTTCAATATATTTGAACATCCTTAATAATGTTTTGCAAATTTTTGGTTTTTTCTCAATCACCATGTTAATGTCATAGAAGAAGAAGTGTCATAGCTATTCACCTTAATGAAAACATTAGTATGTTAAAATAATTATAGTGTAAATAAATTTTCCTTTTTTTCCATGCTCTGCTTTCTGCAAAACACTTATCCACATTATAATAAATTTTTCATCACAGTTTATGCTGATTTTGTATAAGAGAACCTTAATCTTCTTTATAGTTTAAATATGATATTTAGGTGTGTGCAATTTATTGGATTTGTTGGTCACCCAATGCTATTTACTATAATCTAACCTCAAGAAATATTCTTCCTCTTAATGAGGTGGTCAGAGATATGCTAATCATTACAGTATATCTAAACAGTTGCTTGAATCCCTTAATATATGCTCTCAGTATTCCAGCATTTAGAAAAGCTATGCTCCCATCATTTCTACTTCATCTATCAAAATAATTATTATGAAATTTTATGAATGTGTTCAAATACATACATTGGCTAAATAATTAAATAGTTGTGCATATGCCTCAATGTTTCTAATGACAATATTACATTGTATGATAATTCCATAATATCTCAAATTTTAATATTTTGACATAATTCAAAACTTATTTATCAGAATATATTGTCTATATTCATGTGTAAAAGCAATTATTTACAAACAAAGTTATTTATTTTAAATTAGAAAATAAACTTTGTGATCATCAAGCGCACACTCTTTATAAAACAATTTTGCTAAAGTCACATTCCTATATTTTGTGAAGTTATTTTACTATATGAACAAATATCTTCAATAGTCTCAAACAATTACTATGTGATGTAATAGTGTGATTTGTTAGAAGTTTGTAATTTATCACATTTTTAGTAAACTATTATTGCCTTGTCAAATCTAAACAATTTCATTGCTACATAATATTTGGAAAGCAAACTTTTAAGAAGAATTGCATAGCTAGGCATCAGGAGTCATATATTTTTATGGGTACCCTTGTAAAAGGAAAAAAACATATTCCAGAAAGCATCATAAATTTGTTACTATTTGTTTGATAAATATAATTTTTTAATTGAATAAGGCTCATAATGTGGTATAATGAAGAAATGATATTGTCACAAGTGCCTAAAAATGATAAATAAAGACTTAATAAATATGTTTAAACAGCTATTAGTAATAATAAGAAATTTCAATATACATAATTGTAAATTTTATTTATAGGTTCTTATATGCTTATGCTTTTCATATCTTGTCACTTAGGACATAAAAATTAACCATTTCCTATATGATTTTTTCAAAACCTCATTGTAAATTTTTGCAAGGTGCAAAAAAATTTAATCCATGTGAACTAAATGTGTAATGCTTGGCACTGGGTTTGAACTCTTGCTAATGTTTCTATACTTTTTCCACACATAAATTGTGTCTTGTATTGTTTCAATATTCAGGTATAACAATTATTAAATGATTATTTTGTGAATGTTCTAGATGAAAGGAATCCTTTAGCTTATAACCCACTTTTAATCAGTGATTTTGTTACACCTTTGAAAGTATATAATCAATAGGTTATTGCAATTCAAATGTATCATAGAGAACTTAGCTTTTTATCTTCTTCTTAACATTAGAGTTTGTACATTTCTGATATGTAATGATTTGTTGAAACAAATATGCATCATTCTTTGAAAATAACTGCAGCTTAGTTTCTCATTCATAACTGTTTATTAACATATAATTGCATTGCATTAGATAGTGGAAGTTTTTCTTATAAACTGCAAGTGTTACAATCAGCTATGAATCTGATTCATCCTGATGTTTTAAAACAAGAGTGAATTAACTTCTTAAGTATTTTATATAATTATGTTGTGCTTTTCAAAGATCTCTTTGATACTGTAGAACTATGACAACTAATTGATTAAGTAGTAGGAAACAAACTAAAGTCACAAGGTTTTCTCCTGTTCAATGGCTTTGTTGTAGAGAAGAGTTTTCTTGCTGGTGCATGGAAATCTTTGATGTTCCTAAAATAGAGAGCTCTACATCAACAGCATTAGTTTATCCAGAACAATAGACTTTGTGGGCCCAATATCTATGGGAGAGATATTTACTGGTGCAAGTATTTAATCCAAAACACAACATTGTAAATTCCCAATAGAGGTTGATTGCCATTTGATCAATGGTGATTGCTGTCATTTTATTCGTCTCACTTCTATCTTTGTTGTGGTTCAGACATTTTTCTACCAACTATCTTAAATAGATGTACTATTTTAACATAAATAATGAATTTATTTAAAAAAAATTGATGGGTGTGGGTAGGTAATTAATTTCAANGTATCATAGAGAACTTAGCTTTTTATCTTCTTCTTAACATTAGAGTTTGTACATTTCTGATATGTAATGATTTGTTGAAACAAATATGCATCATTCTTTGAAAATAACTGCAGCTTAGTTTCTCATTCATAACTGTTTATTAACATATAATTGCATTGCATTAGATAGTGGAAGTTTTTCTTATAAACTGCAAGTGTTACAATCAGCTATGAATCTGATTCATCCTGATGTTTTAAAACAAGAGTGAATTAACTTCTTAAGTATTTTATATAATTATGTTGTGCTTTTCAAAGATCTCTTTGATACTGTAGAACTATGACAACTAATTGATTAAGTAGTAGGAAACAAACTAAAGTCACAAGGTTTTCTCCTGTTCAATGGCTTTGTTGTAGAGAAGAGTTTTCTTGCTGGTGCATGGAAATCTTTGATGTTCCTAAAATAGAGAGCTCTACATCAACAGCATTAGTTTATCCAGAACAATAGACTTTGTGGGCCCAATATCTATGGGAGAGATATTTACTGGTGCAAGTATTTAATCCAAAACACAACATTGTAAATTCCCAATAGAGGTTGATTGCCATTTGATCAATGGTGATTGCTGTCATTTTATTCGTCTCACTTCTATCTTTGTTGTGGTTCAGACATTTTTCTACCAACTATCTTAAATAGATGTACTATTTTAACATAAATAATGAATTTATTTAAAAAAAATTGATGGGTGTGGGTAGGTAATTAATTTCAAAAGTATAAGTAAATATGAAGGTATGATTTTTTTAATATTGTTCATCATAAACTATCATTAATGCATTAACTTGGAGCAACAGCCATAATTAGATTTCAACTTCAACTCTCATGTGGTACTTCAAATTATATTTGAGAAGGAATTGGGAGAGAAAATTTATGATTGAAATGATTTTCTCTGTTACTTCAGGTATATTTATAGTTAAAGAGATATAAATGGGCTAATGTTATTATTTAAATTAAAATTTTATTTTTATGGTGGGTTAGGATGAAATAATGAACAAAAAATTATTTATTTCAAACCTTTAAATCACTTCTTTTTGCTATAAAGCACTCATGTGTGTTAAAGTGTATTTATTGAAGTAGGGGTAAATTTTTCTTTGATGTTCTATAATTTGAAAATCACCTGATGCTGCTCTTCATGATTTGTAGTTAGTGGCAGAAAATCTGACACAACTTCACACTATGTTCAACAATGCCACTGACCACTAGAAAATTTTCAAAAAGTGACTCATCATTATGCCTCCACATCTTTTAAACTAATTCCACAACAATCAGCAGATGAAGTTACTTTTGCAAGTGTTAAATCATTTATACCTACATTGATTTTGCTTTCATTATAAGCCTCAATTTGTTTAATATCAAAATCACATTCTTTACTATATTTAAGATTATCATTAGATTTGAAATTCATAGTTCAGATGTAATTATAATATTGCACTTTTCTCTCTTCTACTATCTTCTTTCAAAATGCTTTTTTGCTCCTTTATTGTATTCTTTATCCTCATCATAAACTTTTCTCAAAACTTCATTTTTTATATCCCTTATAAAAGCAATGCCTATATTTTACATTTCTTGGTCCATTTTTCTGTGTCCCCAATTTCATCAAGAACAGAAATGCTAGAAAGTGTGCATAGCTCAATTTAATCATGAAGACATTATATTTTTTTCAGTCTTCATATTTGTTTTGTGATTTACACACTTTTTCAATGTAGACCACCTGTCATGCAATTCTTAGTTTTTGCAAAACCAATATCAATTTTCAGGTTGTAAAAGGGCATTTGTAAAATAAAGAGAACTACAAGATGAAAATGAATTGCAACACAATTCACTTATTATTTTTTCCCAACTTCCAAAATAATCTTTGAAATATAATAAGCAATCACAATTTGTTAGGAATTTTTGATAATAATATACTTGCACTTATGCACTTTGAGGTATATATATATATATATATATATATATTCTAGCATCGCCACAATACTAGAGCAGGGAAAACTTAAGTAATTTGAACCATTGTAGGTGCCAGCAATTTCTGGTAGCAAGCATTTATTAGTGTAGCATCCTCTACCAGACTTTGATATCCAACTTCTCCGTTATGCTACTATAATCAGTATGGTATACTAGTGGGTAGAGATGTACTAATCTTAAACTGCTTAGCTTCTATATCATTAAACTCCAATAACTGTAATTAAAGATGATATAGCAAACACTATTTAGGTGACAAAGCTTTGCAGCATCCTTGCCAGCTGTTAATGATTGGCAATCCGCCCCAAGCTGATCTCCAAATCAATCAACAACCACTCTTCTGCATTCCCATTGAATGAGTCCAGCCTCTCAGCTCAGTAAAGTAACTTATGTGTACCCTATCCTAGCTTGGTGCTTACTCAAGTCTTAACACAACTCGACGTAGTCTGTATTTGTAAAGTGTACTATATACTTGCAACCTTGATTGTCACTAGCTGCTTAATTAGTTATGTAATTAGCCATTACCAAAATATATTGGTTTTAATTAAATAAGATAAATAAATAGCAGCTTCCTAACCTACATGTAATAATCGATAGATTCAAGGTCATATTATCAGTCAGACTATAGTCATTATTTTGGATCTAGTTTAATATAAGTATAAAATCCTACATTTGGCTTACTCACCTTACATTAAATTCATTATCATTTTTACATGTAAGAAAGGATCGATAGTTAGCTAAACAGAAATAAAAACTCCTAATCATATCCCTAACTTAAGTGCAGGTTCATGGCTTGGAACAAGGAACCTAGAATTGTTCCCGTTATGGGATCCTCACCACTACTGAACGCCAACCATTTAGCTGAACATCGTAGTTAATAATCAACTGTAATCAAACTAAAGATAAGAATTCCGAAGAATTTTCTTCAACAATTGTTACAATGAATTTTGCTCTATTTATAGTTAATCCAAGAAGTACCTGTCGATTTCAAATTTCAAATAGTTCATCTGCCAAGATGGTTAAAAATAATGGAAGCAAATTCGCCCCATTCATTTTGCCAAATTAGTAGAATCGACAAATACTAATTATAATCTTTACACTGATAATTCTTTGTTGCATAATATAAAATTAATCTAAGATGATTATTAATTTTTTAAAATTTATTTTTAATCACATATAAGTTGGATCTTAGTTTTTCTTTACTGACTATTTTCTTTAGCAGCTTAGTTTGTTTTGAATATTGCTACATTAGAGTTCAAGCAAGTAATTAATTATTATAAATCAAGAGACTTTTGTACACTATACTGCATGAACAAGAAGCTAAAGTAAGAACTAACCATCATAACTAGAGTTTGTGAATTCGCAAAGAAGAATGAGTAATAACATTAGAAGCATTGAAATTACAGTGGAAAAAGTTATTACCTGGCATTAAAATTAATTAAACTAATTAAGCTACGTTATCAATCTTCCGAATGCTGAGTGGTGGACCTGTTGTAACATCCTGCACCTGACCTTTTTAGTACAATGTATCATTGTTAGTAATTATCACTCGATAAATGGCGGGTGAGGATTTACTGATTTAATAGACTGCTAGATTGTTCCTCTTTATAACTAGTTATGTTAACTGAGTACTAATCATCATTGTTAAGGTGACGAAGCCGTGCAGTGTTTTCTCATCAATCATCTGTGGGGTACTGCCCGAAGCTGATCTCTACACAACAGTTCCTCTCTTTCATTAGCAACTGACCAAGTTCACTGCACCATCTCAGCTCAATGAGAACTAATTATGTGTACCTTACATTAGCTCAGTGCATGTACTCAA
>CABFPE010000956.1:144339-165190 GCA_900660155.1 Hofstenia miamia | reverse complement strand
AACGTTTAGCTTTCCATTGTATTAAATAAAATAACCTGATAAAAAAACGTAAAGTAAATCCAGTAAATTCAATTCATCACCAAAATGATCAATTACACAATTTTTATAATGAAAAATTAACAAACAATCAAATATTTGACTAGTACCTGCTAATTCCAGTTGTTGACAATTTCAAATGCTTTAATTTTTGTTCGTCTGCTGATGACGCACTTCTGCCTTAATTAGCAGTTGCAATTTAGGTCTAGGGCCTTTTTGCCAAATAAATTAATATCAAAAATTACTGCACTATAAATTTACAAATAATTAATTAATCATAATCATATGTTTTTACAATTAATATTTTATTTTATTCAGTCTTAGTTTCTTCTTCTTTTTTCTTAATTTGACCACATATGATTTAGATTACATTACACTCCCCCTGTAAATAGCTTAGTATATGCAGGTGCATGTGAGGTGCTGAAGAATGTAGGCATGGAAATGAAGAAGTATATATGGGACTAAATTGCACCTATATTAAGTTAACATTTACATGTAGAAATCAAGTGTGGCATGGGTACTGTGTAGAATTCTAATATATATATTTATTTTACGTATTAATGCCGTTATTTTTATGAAAACTCTGCTGGTAAGGTGCTTGTCTGACGTTGTTCACTGTGGGCTTGGTATAAGTTTTTAAAAATGTGTGAGCGTTGGTTTGAGCACACAAATCTATCCCTTCGCCCACCTTGGGCAGTAATCTTAGTTTTTATTATATATATATATATATATATATATATATATATATAATTATTTATTTATCTATATGTACTTTTTTAAATTCAACATATTAAACTATTAACTTTAAAATTATCAGGTCTATGTTACAAATTACCAAAGTTTGATAAATCGATTTTTCTTGTTTTATCAATTAGAATTCAAGTTTCTTTCTGTTTCGTAATAAATGCGTTCTAGTAGTCGATTGGAATTCGGCATACAATTGAAATGGATTTGCATCAATCATCTGCGAATTTCATAAAAATTGTTCCAGTGTTTGGACTGGTGACAGGTGTTCGCCGACCACGGAATTCCTCGGACTTATTCCTCATGGCAGTCCTTCCATCTATTCCCAAGATTACGTAAGGTACTACAGCGATTAGCAGGCACGCCAAGTCAGTATAGTTCCCCACACTCGATGTGATTTATATTCTAAATATTAGGGCTATGTATTAACTGTATTTAGTTATTGAGTACAGTTTTACTCGACCAAGCCACACCTTTTTCATAAATGGGTTTCCAGGCTAGCCTTGTCTTAATCCCATTCTATCTCAAATACTGTTTGAATTTTGCAACGCCAAATTCCCATATTTTTGTAAAATTCAAAAAGCTATTTCCTTATCATTGTTAAATATTGGTCTACAAGAAATTTTGGAAACTAGTTATTCTTCAAAATATCCAAAGTTTTGTGAAATTTGTAACATCAGTAGAAACAGTTTGGGTTGATAAAATTACATAACTATTTATAATTTCTCTATCACATACTTTGTTAGTGAAACAGTTTCAATTTCTTTGATAATTTTTGGCAAGGCCTACTATGTAGAGTTTTATGAGGTCATATTCATTCTAGAATACAGTACACTCTTAGATAAGGCTATCTGTTTATATAATTCAATTTTGAAGTGTTGAGTATCTTAAGCTATTTTTTGAAGATGCAGGAGCCAATCCATTTAATGAGAATATCTGAAGTCCTAAGAGTACCAGAAACGTGTTTACCTAGTATGCAACAATATTTCAGGTTGTTGTGCTCATATTATGTTGAAACATCGATATTTAGTCTTTCGATGTTTTTCAAGAAAAGCTAGTCAATATCCCTGGGTTTCATTTATCTTTCAAAACTGTTGATTAATTAATAGCTGTGGGGTGCTAATTTTGAAAAACCATGAGAAGAAGATTACATACTTTTGCGTCTCAACCCTTTTGAAACTACTTTGCAACATAAGGTAAATTTCTGGTTACCACTTTGTTTTGAGTGTTTTCAAAAAATTTAATCATCAAGATTATTATAAATATGATTATATTCATAAATATTCTATTCTTCATGTTGTTAGTTATTGGCAATATATTGATAAATTTCTCATATTTCTCAATATTTCAGAAATTTGAGGAGATGAAGCAAAAGTAAAAACTAATATTCCGTAGTGATTGTACTTGTATGGTTGAATTTGCAGGGGTGTTTCCAATCTCAAAAATTGACATTTCGTTAATTCAAATGTGTTTAGAGAGTATGATGATACCTGTTCTGAGAGGTAAATAAAAATTTCAATTTTCAAAAATGGTTTGATTTGTCATTCCCCTTGGAATTTCCTGATTAGTTTCTGCAGCTTCTGCAACTGAAATTCCTTCTAGAAATGACCACTGCCAATCCTAGTCACCATGAATTTTTAATTACGCAGATTTTATTTTTCTTTTTGCGATCAACAATGTGTTCAGCTTATTGTGTACTTACATATTTATCAACTACATGTACATGTCCATAATAACGCTAAATAGGTAAAATTATTTGTAATATTGCACTATTTATGAGGTAATCGCACATAATCTACAATATATATATATATATATATTATATATATATATATTCACATAAATGCAAATTGCTGAACTAAGAATATACTACCTAGAAATTTTGGTCGGATGTAGTATGGTCACGTTATAATTCAACAAATGATGGCGCTCCACCTACATGAAAACTAATTATAAACTAGTGTTTTGGGTGCCGTAGTACAAATGTCAATGCGAAATTATTCTTACTCATAGATTGTAATTTAAAACATACGGTTCTTTCAAATTAAGAACTCATCTGCAACTCTAAATGCAACTACTATATTCCACTTAACATTTAAATTTTTGGGGAACCTAAGCAATTTAAGTGTTCATCAAAGCTGCTCTTACACCCCCACTTGTGAACAATGTTGCATTTAACAAGCTTTCATTTTTGTGAATCATCGCCTATATTTTATCATTTCTAATGTCTTTCTGTATTGTATACCTCGGTGCATAACGACGCTCTTATCATTATATCAGAAGCTCTTTTTATTTATCAAATATGTGAATTTTATGTGAATAGTGAATATCATCTTTATCGACATGATGAAAAGGCTTAGCCAAGGGGTAGTTTGAGTTAAGCTACCCTGAAATCTTTTCAAGCACTAACGAATGACAGACAAAGAACTTACAAACGACTTCCTTACTGCAAACATGTGGAATGGTGATGTTCTCGTTTTGATTAAAGAAATTTTCACATTAGTTTCACGAGTGTATAATGCTGTAACTCGCAAATCATCAAAAATCAACAAAAAGCCTAAAAGAAGACAGTATAAAGGAGGCTATTTTTTCATGTACGATTGTAAAACGCGTCTGACTTTGCACATCTAAGTAAAGTTTTAGCAATCTAATTGCAAAAAGTAAGTAGTTGAAGTCAAACTTTGTTATTATGGGCATTAGACTGCTTGGATATATGAACATGGGTTATGGGAAATAATTGAAAAAATTGAAAAATTTTCCATTAAGAAATAGTTAATATGCTTAGGCACAATAACACCTATGCATTATCCCTAATTCTTCACAGATACTTAAATTTCCCTAAATCTCCAAGTTTCTCAAATTGTTTCGAGAAAATTGTAGACGATCAATTTGAAACATTTGAGCTAAGTAATGTAGATTAGGGCTAAGTCATAATCATTTTCCTTTTGAAGATATAAAGTGACGACTAAACTTCCAAATAAGCCTTTAAATAGATCCTTTAGTGGAAATCATTTTTCACTTATGTGTAATAATTTTACTGAATCTCTACTTCTATGTTTATTTCTTTTTTCTATCAAAAAACATCTTTGCTGCATAATGTAGCTCACATGTCAATTGCATTGAAAATCACCTTTCAAACTTAATATAATTAAACGAATATTCATCATCACTAAATTTAGAATCATATATAAAATGAGACATTACCCCTATGGCTTATGAGCAAATCGTTATATTTAAGAACCATTAAATTATTTTTAACGTTAAAATCATTCATCTTAGACGTATATATGAAGTTAATGCATTCTCTTATATTTATATGCCTTGCTCGAACGACATGTATTTCTAACCGTTCATTTCAAATTAAGTATTAACGCCTAGCATTATCGACTCTGTAAGAATGTTTTGGAAATCTCAATAAATTTAAAGCAATG
The DNA here is from genome assembly GCA_900660155.1 of Hofstenia miamia. NCBI lineage: Eukaryota > Metazoa > Xenacoelomorpha > Acoela > Hofsteniidae > Hofstenia > Hofstenia miamia. The sequence goes on along the minus strand of CABFPE010000956.1, from coordinate 160,979 downwards.
TCGATCCTTACTAAACAACACTTAAAGACAGATATTTGAATTTTTCAGAGAGATATCTTCGATAAATTATTTTTTATAAATTGATCTGCAGGTTGTAGCAAATGTGGAGTTAAATTCAGGTTAACAAAAGAAAAAGTTGTGAAAATCCTAGCCTAATAACTTTGATAACCCATTATGAACTTGTTTGACTTTATGTATATAGTTACATATAGAACTATTGACAACAATATATTAGGAGGATGTAGTTTAATATGCTTGAAAGCCTTCATACAGCAAGCAAGAGTTAACCAGCACCACAATATGCACTTTTCTCAATTTTTATATGTGTGGTTTTCCTCAGAATTATTTTAGAATGACGAAAGCATTGGGAACAAAAATAATATAACTATGAAGTCAATTACTTCCATTAATTGATTGAATTTCCGTAATTTTTGACATTGTCAATTGCGCAATTGGTGCCTTTCTAAAGACATGCTTTTCTGATGCGAAATTTCCCATAAACTTGGTATTTCCCAAAAGAATAGGTATCAGCACAAAACTCAAGAAAGATAAAAAATTTTACTTAAACTTACCCATAGCTTTCAAATGTATTACAAATACTATTCGCTGGAAAATGTTATTCGAAGGTTCAGTAAGAATATTAGATGTAGAAGAAATGAAAGTTATTGCTAACCTCCTTCAAATTTTAGCAAAAAAATAAATAATTATGCAAAAATTTATTTCAGAACTGATTTAATAATATATTTTTATTAAAATTAACCCCAATTTAGATTTCATTGACAGTAGCAAAAAGTTGTTTACGAGCTTGGGATAAATTTGAAATTTCCATATGCAACAAGAGAATCATAAGTAAAAAATACAATAACTTATTACAACTACATAAAGGTACTATTGGTGTTTTCATTAAAATGACTAAATCAGAAAACTGCATATATTTATATATATATATATTGGCATGGAGCACATCGCTTAACGTTTGCGACTATAATTTAGTCAACTTCAGACAATAATTAAATTCGTGGGAAATTGATAGTTCTTATAATATACTACAATAATTAATTCATATAAATAGTGATCTTATCATCTTTTGTCTATTCAACAAATTTGATTTTTCATAGTCTTTAATTAGTAAGGCTTCGGATATTGATTTGTTTGATTTTAAAATTATTCTAAAATTTTCTGGATTGATGTTATGAATGTGAGTTAATACTTCAGATTGAAGATGCTCATTAATATGTTCGGATTTCCTCGTTTCAAAATGTCGCATAGTTTCACAGATGTATTTCCACAGCCATCACAATTATATGAATATACCATTGATGAGGCTAACGATGACGGAATCCGAGCAACATTTTGAAACAAATCAACGGTTTTAATGATGTAAAAATAGTAATCATTTTCGATTTCTTTAGTAAAAAAATGTGCTCTATGCCAATAAATATAAATCTTAGCAAAATATGCTTTATATATATATATATATATATATAAAATAACTGGAAAATTGAGAATAATTGACTCTGTTCGTTCCACTTCTTTCAAAATCTGTTCAAGTGACACAACAGCAACATGCTTTGAAATAATTAGCTTGCATATAGTTTGAGGATAGTTGGTACAGGTATGATTAAATTTAATGACGTATCGAAAAAATACTGAATTGCTGCGATCCGTTAAAGCAATAACATCCTATAATACGCGTACTGCTATTTTTAACATTTTATTTTTCACCTGAAAAATAATTATCCATGTGATATATCTATTGTAGGAAAAATATTGTGACATTCTGATATATCAGCTTCTAGTACGAGCATAATATTAATTTCATACAATTTTGCAAAACTTTATATATAAAATCTCCACAAAATAGCAATTACAATGAAATTATCAACTTAACTGTAAGTATACATGTGCCTGTTATTGTTTTTGTTGAATGGAAAAAGAAGTAAGCAAGAAATGCTCTAAGGTTATTTTATTGAGCTATTGTCGCTTTACTAGTGCTAAATAAGTTGAAGTTTTAAGTTTTGCTTGAAAAAAGCATAATTCCAAATATGGTAGAACATAAAAATTTAAGAGCATTTTGAGATTAACCAAATTCCTCGTTATTTTTAATTTAGTTCATTTCATATTCTACACTTAAATACAATTGTTCCTCTGAAGAGTTCGATAAAATTTGAAAATTAATATCTGAAAATATCCTTCCAAGAACTCCTTCAAAGCGTATCTTTGTTCAATTAATATAATATATATATATATATATATATAAAATATATTAAGTGTAAATGTTTTCAATATGGCAGCCTAACTATTACAATTGTGTTAAAATTTAGAAAAATACATATTAAAGGATATTGCAAGTTTCAAGCATAAGTAAATACTACATTTCTTTACTTCCTTTGAAATTCATCATCCAAGTATGCGAATGTTTTTGATAGAGCGTAGCCATATGGAGAAATTCTCGAAGAATGTTATCCAATTTTTCATGCAACAGATACATTATTTTGTCTATTTTGTAAACTTGGCATCTTTTAGCGATGCATTTGGATATATTTTTTGCCAATAATCAGAGCACATTACTCAAAAACTTGTTGTGACAAATTTCCATTCCATTTCCAGATTATGCAAATTTAAATGCAGTGGAAATGGAAATCTTTTTGTTAAATGGAAATTTAGTGGAAATTATTAAAAATTATTTTCAAAGAAGACATTCTCAATGCCATAGAAAATGTTCAAAACACCCATATATTATTTAAATATAATTACAATTTTTAAGAACTGTCACAAAATGCATTCAAAGAGCCAAAATTAATGTGAAACATACAAAGTATAGCGAATTCAGAGACAAATGTTCGTAAATATCAAAAGATAATGATTAAATAATCTCATCAACGCACTTTTACAGCTGAGGCAATTCTAGATTCCATGCGTAAAAATAGAAATTGTCGTTCACAATTTTAAGCATTTTACAAACTGTACCTGTCTGTGTGTGTGTGACATTTAATATTTGTTACTAGTTCCTCTTCCAACCATGTATGTGCATGTATTTTTGAATACCTACCACCACAATTAATGAATACACACCACAATTAATTTAATTATCCATAGAAAGTTTGTGATGCATATGAGTTTACTGCCTAAATTTACGTATTTGGACTTAATTGTAATTTCTGTTCATACTATAGTCAATTTAATGAAACATTAGTAGGGGTTTATGGCAATATATATATATATATATATATATATATATATATATTGCCAGAAAGTTTGGCATAATGCTGCATAATGCTTACATATACATACACACATGCAGGGGCGGCGGATTTGAACCTAATAGAAAACTGTTGGGTTCAACTTAAACGCAAAGTTGAAAAGCATCATTGTACATCTCTAGAAGACCTGAAAAATTGGTGATTGAAGCGTGGTGTCTTGAAATTTCACCACAATACTGCGCTTCATTGGTTCAATCCATGCCTCGGCGAATACAGCAATGCTTGGAAAATAAGGGGCGACATACGAAATATTAAACGTTTAACAAATCTTGTATGTTTGTACTATTCCTTGATTGTTTTATGATATTATTGATTGTATGCTTGATGATATTATTACTCTATTACTAAATGTTATCACAATAAATGAATAAAAATCTTCTTTATGGCAAACTTTCTGGCAGTATTATATATATATATTTATATATATTGAAAAATTCTCATAGATAGTCCTACATGTAAAGTAGTTGATAAACTCATTATTCTGAAGATTTCGCAATAATTGAAAAAACATTAAGGGAATTCAATAATCTATGCCAACTAAAACAGAAAAGAGTTGATATTAACTAAACTCAAATGTTCAATTTGGAGTTTACTATTTAATATATCTACTCTTCAGTGTAATATTTTTCTAGTTAATTTTCAACGCAGCAATCGGAACCAGCATAATGAGTGTTTGTTATAAACTATTAAAACTGAATGATTTTTCCTTACACATATGCAGTCACACTTATCTGGTTCAGTAGGAGAGGGGAATCTCGAACGCGTCTTAGTTTCAATAGAAAACATTTCTTTTATTTCGTGGTAGGATAATATTTTATAATTTCTTTTCTTCTTATCACTTAGTTGCTCCAAACTAAAATTAGACCTAATTCTTGCAGGCCTGAATCATGCCCAACCCACTTAAATCCAATTGGGCACATTTTTATGACACGTGTCAGGAAATTTTCTACAATTTTGTGGCATGCTAGACTACAGTTGGGTATGTAGAAACTTATAACAAAATGTGCTCACTGAAATTAAAAATTCTAAATTGAGTTTTTCAAGGATATACAATACTAATCTATAATTTCAAAACTTTGATTAGGAAATTGTATAGCATTCAATACAACTGCTGCGTAATGGGACATTTTTTCAATTTCAGCCCAATTTTTACAATAGCCTAACCGAACCTCAGCCCACTACAGGTCCATCCCTGACTTCAACTCCTTTTAACAGAAGAAAGAAAATGACTGAAAATCTTACCGTATTAAGACAGTGCTGTCGAGAGATAACGTTAGTTATATTTTATAACTTGACATAATTTGAATTTTCTACTTTATTACATAGCATTGCTATGTAAATTCACCGTATTTTAATACAAGTAAAAAATGCAGAAAAAGTATCCAAATTATTTTCGATTAGCAAATTAAAATTTCATAAACATTTCGTTCAAAACGGCTATATTTCTCATTGCAAGTTTCGTTTTAGAAATAATGGCAGTGAGTAAAATAGATAAAAAATCATAGTAAATTAACATGTTTTGTGTTGTATAAAACAAACATAGCACATAAAAACTTTTGAAAATAAAAATCACCGTTGTGAGATAGCAACCAAGATTACGACTGCTTCAGGCATAATTACTAAGAGCAAGTTTGACTGTAATCATTGTCCAATTTCTTTAGGCTTGACATCACAATATAAGGTGTCTAGCAGAAGATAACAATTGTGCGAAATATGGTTAATGTTATGCTTTCAATATACAAGAAAGTGAATTGGTGTTGGAGGCATAATATATTTTTTACTATGATTGCCATAGGGGTACATTACATGATGAATGGAAGTATCTGTTGAGGGGTGGAGAGTGTTCCCCCAGTGCACCATCTGGGTGCACCTCTGGTTGCTTGTTTTCGGTTTATCAATACTTTGCTGAAATAAGTGCTCCTAATTCTTGAAGCAGTCATTATTGTGAGAGTTCTATTGGATGAAAGGTTCTTATTGAATGGAGTACCAGAACTCTTGATTCTACTCCATGTGAGTTCTTCTTATAGGGATATATGTCCAAAAACAAGTGGTAAGATCAAGAGCTTAATTTCTGAAGGATTTTCTCAATCTCGATTAATGTTTGTGAAACAGTTTGCCGAAGTGTCCTTCATCGAATAATGGAGTGCATTGCCAATGAAGGGATACAATTCTAGTACATACGATGATGTAAATTGAGTATTTAATCTTGTTCCACCCAATAAATCATCGATTTATAATCACTTACATTTTCAGTTTACTTCACCCTGTATATATATATATATATATATATATATATATATATATATGATATATATATCGATTGTTTCACATAGCCCAATTACTCGCAACTTTGTTGAACATTTAATGTTACCGTGCGCCTTATATGCAAGCACATTTTAGNAAATACAGTGAAATTGCCAAAGTTGATGAGTTTCTCAAGGTTGAATGCTACTTTGAAAAGCATGAATATGATCTCATGCTACTTTACACAAAGCGATTTAAAAACACGACATTTACTGCAGTTACGGGATAAAAACCAGGAACATATGTTAACATCAAATTTAGACATAATGTAATTAGTGAAAAATTCACATATCTCAAATTTGAAATATTCTGGTCTTGCAAATACGTCTATGTTAGTATTGATTATGATGAAGCTTGCTAAATGAACCACTCTGTAAAAATAGGTTGATGATGATATAATTTTTATTACTTTTCGAGATAGTCGTTTGATTTTCCATGCGTTCTAAACCCGGCTTTCTTTGAAGTAAGTTTTATATAATCATATGGATCAATGTTGTATTTATTATTTGGTAGTTTATTTAAAAAATATTAAGTCCAAATATATATATGTATATATATAGGATTTAGAGCTAAAATATTATTCATTGTTATAGTAGCAAATAATTAAAATGTCAAAATATCGTTGTTTTCGATTGAGAAACTTTCGTATTGCAGTGAATGTGAAACAATTTTTACAATTATGGATGTGACTTTCATAGGGATTACCGAAGGTTCATTGATGTCCACTTTTGTATAGCATTCAAATAGTATCTTGTTATGTGATTCCCTTGATAAATGCAGTAATTGTGAAATATCTGCCTTTGTAATTTAAAGATTTATTAAGCAATGGTCATGTTATCATCCTGACAGGAAATTCAGAACACATTGGCAATGAAGCAATATATTTTCACAATCTTGGACTAAATAATGACAAAAATACGAGTAAGTTGAAACTAGAAATGCTTATTTAGTAATGAAACTACTTTGTTACTATATAAAAATTGTCTACATTTTGAAAATGCTACCTATTTGTTCTTTCTAATGAAAGAAATAAAATCATTAATGTATTTATTATTAGTAACAATTGCATGAGATATAAGAGCAGCTTTAACATATATAAAGAGGTTTATAAATAAATTCTGGTGGATTGAAAACGTTTCCTTGCATTCTTCCATACAACACAAACCAGGCAATTTCTTCTTGTGTGTGTAAAGTGTACACTTAAACAAAAGCAAATATATAATCAAATGTGGATATTTGTCTTTAGCTAAACACAGATTTGCAAATTGCACTATAGTTTATTCTCAAATCTAACCTAATTCCCACATGAAATCCAATCCCATGTTCATGAACACAATAATTAGTTAAATTTGTGGAAAGATTATTGAAAATTAAGCAACCAGACAAACGTCATCTGCTATATATCTGTAATCTAACTGAAATTTATTATTGAGTAAGTTTTCAAAAATTTCTAACTGAATTGTGATATATCTGCATTTGAAAGGAACGCAAAGCATGTCAATGCAGTTTCTTTTAATTTAATCAACGAAAGCCATTGGCTTCTTCCAATACGATAGTACAGCCAATTGTATTTAACATGCAGTTATTTAAATTTGCAGAAATTCCACTTCCTGTGCAAGAACTCAAATGCGATGAATAATTCACAGTACATGGTCAATTGGGCCACTCTCTATGAAGCCTCATCTCTTCAACTGCGTGCTTACTGCAGCCTAATCTCAATTACTGGAATTTTAGGTAATGTGTGTGTAATACGAGCATTTGTTTCTGCAGATGAAATTCGCAAGTTGATGGGTCCGGCATCTATTTTGATAGTTTCCCTTGCATTTTTAGATCTTACTGCATCTCTAAATATGCTACCAACAATGATTTTTCCACGATTCTTAAGAGCATTGTTGAAGCTTCCAATTATCTGTCAATTTGTGTCTAGCACATTTCTGTTGTGGTATGCTGGAGGGGGCAGTGCTTGGCACATGGTTGCTATTGCTCTTGACAGGTACATTGCTGTTACTAAGCCTGTATGGCATCGATCACACTATTCAACGTTTCAGGTTTGCCATATACCCTTCTCTTCCTCATAAAACTAAATGATTGTATTTTTGGTAATATATATTAGAGAAAGAATTAATTAATTGAAATACATTTGTTAAAATCCTTCAAATATAGTTATTTTATAAAGATTAATACTGCAGTCATTATTTAAAAAAATGTTTTAGAAAGATTTGAAATGATCAAAATATCATAATTAGGCATTTTAGTCCAATCGTAGACATGTATATGTTGGTTTGAATGCTTTTGTTTAATTGTTGTAAATGTCGAATTGTCAATAACATTATTCAATTTACAATTTTGCATACATTCAGAATGTAAGAAGCCGCTGCTTGCGGAATTACAAACTAAATATACTTTTCAATTCTAAATTGTTTTTCATGCTTCACATTCTTTTCTTAGAAAGAAGCAAGAAACTTTACTAACCGCGAATTCGAAATTTTCATTTCGCGATTTTCAATACATAAAATAACTGTGGACGCCTTAATGATGATCGAACTTCTAGTTTTCTTGGAAATGTTTCAATGGGCGAAATCATAATATTCCTATTCTTGTGCAAATTCCAATTTTTGCAATGAATTTCAGTTATCCTCAGGGTTGTTTTGGTTTCATCTTGCTCCGTGAGTTTGCGTGATTGATCCACTTACTTTTATTTCCATTGTTTTTGTAATATTGTTGAAATCTTGCATGTTGAAATGGCATGATCTCCTAGAATTATTGAAACGACATATTATTCTAGGTCGGCCACTTCATTAATTTGCATTACGGATTGGCTGGTATTGGTTTTGACAACTATGATGATGTTGGAAGTTAATTAGATAATTTTTCGCTTTAGTTTTTGCACGAAAACTGTTCGTGAAAAATTTAATACCTGTATTTATTTTCTTTGACGCCGCTATTGGAATGCAATGCTATAGTTTCTTTCTCAGTAGTTTTCATATTATTCAAAGAGATTCTTCAAAATTCACTAGACAATGCAAACATAGAAATTCTCGAATTTTTGCATAAACTATAAAGTATATTTTCTTCATTCAAACCAATCAAATTCTTAAGGAAATTGCAAAAAATATGGTGCGAAGATTACATGTTCTAATGCTAAGATTACATGAAAATATCCAATTTTGCTTAATGGTTGAAATCCGAACTAGATTTCGGTGTGTATTTTTGTTTTATGTTTGTTCATTATCACTTTTCTTTCGAACGGCACCACTTACAGTATATTGTCTTTCAAAAAATATTTGCCTTCAATATTTAAGTTAAAATTATAATTTCATTGATAATCCTCTTTGACTTAGTTCATGAGTTAGCCTCGCAATTCATTTTGTTTTTAACAAGTCACCTCTGTCACAATTTATGTTTATAAATAATTATCAATATAAATTATGAACTACTAAAACACGCATATCAATTGGTGAGGCATGGATGATTTCTTTGATGTAAATATTTGCTTCGTGTGTACTGGTTTCATTAAATATTGATTTTCATAATCCATGCTGTTAATAACTTATTAACCGAATCATTTAGGTCACAATCATGTGCGCTTTTTGTCATTTAATGTCCATAGGCGTGTATAGTTACATAGTGTATGGTCATGTTAACATCGATGGAGGTTGCTACTACGATTTAAAAGATGTTGGTCCAGAATTTTGGAAAGACATTGCAGTGGTTGAGTTGATATGTACAGTACTGATACCTACAGTCTTGTTGCTCTTTTTTTACGGTAGCATTTTGCAGTCATTATCGAAGTCTACGTCAACATCAATAAAAAAAGCACAGAGGAATGTTATTAAAATTATGTGTTTTGTAAGTAATTTTCTAATAGTTTTGCTTTTGATTTTCTGGTTTTAACAATTAATTGCTATTAAATTTCACAAAACAATTCAAATTTAATTGGAAATTGTGATCATAATTATATCAAAATGAATGCATAAGCACACATTTTCGAACTTTCAGTTCTATGTATAAGCAGAACAAATATATACTTTTTAAGGCAGAGTTAAAATTTGAGTCCTTTTTTCAAATCATTTATAATAAATATTCAAATATATATAATTAAATTGCTTGCCATATTTTGGTAGTTAGATTAGCTCGAAGCAATGACATGCTTTGGAAAAATTTAAGCTGTCTTTTTTTATTAAAACAAAAGAAAAAAATATCAATCTTAGTAAAAATTGGTAAACTGTTCAAGAGAAATATGATTCTATTACTAATAATATTTTATACTGCATGTAGGAGTTTCAAAATTTATTAATTTTATTACTGATTTGTTTAGGTGTGCATAATATACTGGATTTGTTGGTCACCAAATGCCATTTATTATAATTTGTGGTCGAGAAATTTTGTTCCTGAAATTCCTGTGATCAGAGACACTCTCATCGCCACAGTTTATTTAAATAGTTGCCTGAATCCAGTAATATATGCATTAAGCATTCCACCATTTAGAAAAGCAATGTTACCGTCATTCCTAATGCCCCTAATCAAATAAATATGTAAAATAGTTAGTCATTGCCTTTATATACATATATCTAGTTACAAAATGAATATAAAGCCGTATATCACTGTGTATATGTTATAGAATAAAACAATAGAAATTGCATGCTGAATTTTACATCCATAGTCATTCTTATGTGAATTTCAAAAACGAATGTAGAAGTTACTCCAAGGTATCAGATTATGTAGTTAGATTTTTAGTATTTTCTTCAATATTGTTTAGATCATAAATCATTATTTTAATTTAGTGTCTTTGGAAGTATTATATTAAGAATTCTGTAAAGAAGCCTGCTATTGAATGTAGTGTGTAATCAGCATCATATTTACTTTAGAATAATTTTGTAGACAGAAATTCTTAGGAGCTGTTTAAATAGTTAAGTGTACTCAATTATCAATAGTTAATTTCAAATGTTATGTTGTATATTTAAGCATAATTTTGTTAGCATATTAGATTAATTTGAAAGAAATCTTTACGATTTTTTTGTTTTTATGATGCACGATACTTATTTTGAATGTCAAACATATGTATTAATAAATGAACATAATAAAACTGCTTAACAGAAAATTGTGAAATTTTGATATTTTGGAAAATACTCCATTTTCTGCAAAGAGCATTATCAGCATTGTTTATTGTACTTTATCACCTTTGAAAATGTTTTTGTTCAGCTAAGCAACCCTGACCAACATGAAGAGAGGGCTGTGTTAAATCGGGAACGCTCTATTTTGAGTTGGTAGTGTACTAGCTTTCCTTAAATAAGCTCAATTGTATACATAATGTTTTCAAGTCTGTCTTATCCTCCCAAATTATCAATACAACAAACCAAAAAGAGTGAGCCCTTATGCAAACGTATTCAAGCATTGTTTGATTATAAGGCTTTAATATCCTATTATGCTGTGTGTGTCAATATTTGACTAATAAGTATTCATGTCCAGTTCAATTTTAAACAATACTCACTTATGAAATTCAATTTTCCACATTTGTGACAAACGCATGCATTCCAAAGTCTGCATTCCTTAAGGTTCTTATTTATTCAGGAAGCAACAGCCTACTAAATGGATTGTTTATGAGGAGAATATTTACCAATATCATAACAAATTCCTGATAATTTTGAATATTTTTCCTCTTAATAATTGGTTCTGATTGAATGACGTTTACAATACTATTTATGTATATATATATATATATATATATATAGATAGATATATATATATGGTTTTAGAAAAGCTTTTATAGCGCGCCTTAAGTTGATCTGTAAGCGTTTAGAAATTGAACGTCAGGTGTAGAATACGTCTACAAAGCATTTAGTAGAACTTGTCAAATGAACCATCAATTATTATATTTAAAGGTATTTAAAATTTCATATATTGCATGAAGGCTTAAATAATTTAGTAAGTATCGATGCACTGTCCAAACTCCAATCATATAGTAACAGCAGGCAAAAATGCATTACACAGCTTACATAATGCTCCATATATTTTATGAATTTTCTCGTAATTCATCAATTTCAAATTTCAAAATGTTGGAATTGACACTCCATTACAACAGTTAATATCATTATTTCATAGTTAGCAAATAGTTAGACTTTACCCAAAATATCCTATTTTATATTATTCAAAGATTTACTAATAATTTTGCGCAATATAAGTTTAGATTTTTATTCTAAACATTTAAAAATGTTTGAAGCATCATAAATAAATATATACTGTCAATTAATATTTTACTTGACTTCAAGCAAAAATCACTTAATGCTGAAGTTTTGCATGCATTATTTTCGTAATTTTTTGAAAGTTTAAATGTTAAATATCCAAGAGGAGCAACCAGACTGGGTCACTAGAAAACCTGCACAATTTGTAAAGTACATTTGGGAATGGTTAGTAAATTCTTAGTAAATGCTTAGACTTTGCTTAGAGATTATTCTTAAATCATTTTTTAATGGTTCAGAAAAAGTTCATAATCATGAGACATCTACAAAATGTTTCCAACACAACTAGAAAACACTTAGAGGGCATTCACACAGAGATTGCGGTATCGCGCGTGTAATTTAAACACATGTTTTAAGATAGTAGCATTCACACAGACGGCGTGCGCTTGCTATATTTTTTAACACGTGTTTTAAGATAGCTAAATTCACACAGAAAACGAGCTTGCGCTTGCGATAGATTTCTAGCAATGTATTAATACGAGAGTGTTCACACAGAACGCGAGCTTTTAATTGCTATTAGGAAAATATTCAATAATATTCTCTACACATTGTTGTATTTTATTGCATTTGAGCGAACAAAGTGGATAATTTTTAATATGTAAACATTATTACAATTTAATTGATCTTTACGTTAATAACTAACTGAAAATAATTTGATACAATGGAATCTATGCGATTAGACAGCCTATTAAATTCTTCATTAAAATTATTGCTTTTCTTAAATTGTTTAATATTTGATAAAACTTAATGCAATTTAATTTTTTGAAATTCTAAATTACGGGTGAATTAAAGAACTTTTTCTAATTTAGGCAGATTTTTAAAAATATAGAAATCAAAACATTTTTTATTAATAGCAGTTACTATAGTTCAACTAGTAACTGCTATAAATAAAAAATGTTGTGGACAAAACCTATTTTACAAATACGTTCAATAATACCATTTTTGTGATAATATTAAATAATGATTTGAAACTAAATACATTATACGTACTTCGTACAAATTTTTGGCATGAATTAAATTATTGGGAGATGTCATCGTCAAAAATATTTAGCATGTTTAAAATCAAATTTACAATCTTTTACAATCGCGCACTCGCGCGCTTTCTGTGTGAATAGAACTATCTTTAAACATGTGTTAGAAAATATCGCTCGCGCTAGGCTTTAATTGGGATTGCGATAAATCTTTCTGTGTGAATGCTCTCTCAGTAACTCAACTGTTTAAATCTCTAGCGAGCCCAAGCTCGCACAATCGCGCTGTGTGAACACCCTGGCTTTAATACATTGCTAGAAAATATCGCAAGCACAATCGCGCTGTGTGAACACTCTGGCTTTAATACATTGCTAGAAAATATCGCAATCTCTGTGTGAATCCCCAAGATTTAAAGCTAGCGCAAGCTCGCTTTCTGTGTGAACGCCAAAAGCTCTCTCTAGCAAGCACAATCTTTCTGTGTGAATGCACCCTTAGATTTCTAGATATGGTTTTGATTTCGGATCACGTCGGGTTCGGTTATTACATTTTCGGTTCGAATGGAAAGCTTATATTGATTGATCAAAATCTTACTGATGTTAATCACCACTCGACTTCAGAATTAACTTAAGACCTTAATGAATGTTAATTAATTGCTGTTTACCTTCTCAGAAATGACTGATGTTAATCATAATTTAATTGAAGAGAGAGATTCATGCTGTTAAATATTTTGAATCAAAATGCTATATTTCGGGCCTGATAATGTTCGAGGTGTGAATATTCTGATAGGCTTGGATTCGAGTTCATGCTAAATGCATATAACTCTCTAGTGAATACTACATAGCATTCAGCAAAGGGGTAGAAATGCTTCGAGTATTGAAAATTCTGATAGGCTTGGATTCGAGTTCATGCTAAATACATATAACTCTCTAGTGGATACTACATAGCATTCAGCAAAGGGGTAGAAATGCTTCGAGTATTGAAAATTCTGATAGGCTTGGATTCGAGTTCATGCTAAATACATATAACTCTCTAGTGGATACTACATAGCATTCAGCAAAGGGGTAGAAATGGTATTATATAATACGTTTTGAAGACGTATATTAAGACATCTTCTCACGGATATAAAGCGCTTTATTTTCTATTGAGAACAACTCGAACTCGATAAACTTTGTTATTGGACATCTTTTACTTTGAAATTGCGCTATCAATGCACTTTATACGAAATGTAGGAAAGATTTTGAAAATTTGTTCTATAAAATTTATCTTCTTAAATCCATTCTATTTTCTAAGTCCATGATGCTGCTTAACTAGGTTATCCTGCGTTTCTAATCACTTTTGGACTCAACAAAATTTTCTTTAATAAAGGAATTTTTATTCAATTTCACAAATTATTTTTCTCTTATATTTTGGAGTTTTTACAGTACCTTGTAATTTGCAATTTACCAACCATGGTTGTGGGCTGGGGTTGGGCCTCATTTGGGCTTGTGCCGAACTCAGAATAACCTAGAATATGCATTGAAATAGTAAATAGCAAGTGCGGTAAAATTTGGTATTATCTAACAATTTTTTGAAAAACATTCAAGCAAGAGTCATTCCTTATATCTAAATATTAATTACTTGTGGTGTTTCTGAGAATATCAAAATAGTTTTTGAAAAGATCACCTACGAGTAAAATTAATTTTATAGTCAAACTCTGTTTATGAAATCTGCAACACCTTGTTGACAATGATTTTCAATAGCTATTTTTCTCGAAATTCCACCAAAAAGATGGTCTGAAGCATAATTTACACGAAAAATAGCGGAAAACATTATGCAGCCTGTCAAAAATGCGCATTTTATACATAAATTACATGTACCTCTGGCTTACTTTGTACCACATATATACTATTAATTTTGGATCAATCGCTTAAAATGTGTTGGCCATTTAACGTACGCCTATACAATAAAGAAATTTGGTTGTACAAATTGTATCAAATATTTCGATTGATACTTCTGAATTTTTTACACAAAGTGAATGCTGCCAAATTTCTATTTTATGTATTCATATTATTAAATATAGATTTAGCACTAGAACAGAGAACGCTCCTTGAGAATATACTTATATCTAATATTTCCAATGCAAAAATTATTGAATAGAAACCATTTTTTGCTAATAACAAATTCAATGAGATTATCAATATAATTGAAAGTATATGTACCTGCTAGTGTTTTTGCTGAATGAATAATGATTCAAACAAAAAAGCTTATAGATCATTTTGAACTATCTTCGAGGTTCTAATGTTAATATCTTTTCATGACTTATTGCTTGATATTTTTTTAGAAAGTGTGAGAAAGTAGAACGACATAGTGAATACTTATTTTCAGCATTTGACCTAGTTTACAGTTTAGAAGTTATAGTTCCAAAATGTTGAGTGACATTAAGTGACAAAGTGCGCAGGATTATATATTTTCTCAATTGTATGAATATGTTAGAAATAGTAACAATGAATCAAATCTTTTCGAATTTTTTTACCAAAATCTGACTAGTTGATCTTTGACATAATTTAGATATGAGTATCTCCCTGTCAAAATATGCACCGCAAGCGGTTGCTTATGTTAGAAAGCACTAATGTGTATCACCTTATATTTTAAATAGAGGAATCAGAAATTAACGTGCTAATCATTAAAAAGTTTCTTAACTTTGGAAGTGACCAACAAAAGCACCGAACACAAACGCATTAGGCTTTATATTATTTTGTGAACTTTGTCGCCCAATTTGTGAATATCTGCTAATGTAATAACATCATACGCTATTCTTTCTGTAACATTTATTAAAATAAAATTGACTGTGAGCTAAGCATCATTT
This sequence comes from Hofstenia miamia, assembly GCA_900660155.1. Classification (NCBI taxonomy): domain Eukaryota; kingdom Metazoa; phylum Xenacoelomorpha; order Acoela; family Hofsteniidae; genus Hofstenia; species Hofstenia miamia. The sequence goes on along the minus strand of CABFPE010000956.1, from coordinate 145,359 downwards.
GCAAAGTCATTACCAACTAAATATAACAAGAATCAGAAACAGAGATCTTTTTCAAGTAGAATATTGTGTTCAAAAGTACTGAATAGAATCACTTTAGTGATAACAATTATTGCCCTTGTCGGCTAAATTAACTCTAAGGTTGTCTGATTCATCATCATCATCTTCCTCCGAAATCTTCTGAAATCGATGAGAAACTATATGGTTTGATTGCTGTAAGGACTTAGAAATTTATAGAAAACTACAAATATTGAAAACACTGTTTTAAATTGTGGGCAACGAGGGCGGATTCAAGGGGGGTGACTTCGATGATTAGTCACCAATTTTTTTTCAGTTGGGCTAAATTTTATTTTTAGGTGCTATTTCATTCTGTTGTACCTATTTGAAAAATAGGAAACAGCATAGCTGCATAATATTAACGATATTGACCTATGTTCCAGTTATTAGGTTCTTTTCCCGCTCTTCATATAATGTATCCAAAATTTAAGTCAGATTATCAAAAACTCACCTTTTTCAAGATATTTTCTAAACGAAAGTGTTTTGTAATGATGCGTTTTAACTTTTAGTCTCATTTTGTGTTGAAATATTTTCTTACCGAACTTATTACTATAGCATGTATTTCTCATGTAAATTTGTATTGATGGATTAAAGAAAAACAATAATCATTAGCTAATTGTATACATATTTGTTTTTGTATATGGAAAGCTTCATATTATGCTGCAAGTTGTTAATGCGGAGTAGGCCTCTCCTGGAAAACCAAAGAGGAACTGCTTATGCGCCAATATGTTTTGCTTAACATCCATTTCAAGTATAAGTTCACATCAAGAAATCACGAAGACCCATCTTTGATTGAAGAAATGATCAATTGGAAAGTCATAGCTGATCAATACAATATTCATTGTTATAACACTTAGAGGTGATTTTGTGAATAAGTTTTGGAACACGTGCACTAAAGTTAAAAAATGTGTTCTCATTAAATTCTCTACATTAGAGATATGCAAAGTATAGGCATTTTTTAAAAAA
>CABFPE010000956.1:125762-144318 GCA_900660155.1 Hofstenia miamia | reverse complement strand
TCAAGTATATAAGTTCACATCAAGAAATCACGAAGACCCATCTTTGATTGAAGAAATGATCAATTGGAAAGTCATAGCTGATCAATACAATATTCATTGTTATAACTTACAGGTGTTATTGTGTGAATAAGTTTTGGAACATGAACACTAAAGTTAAAAATTGTTCTCATTTTAAATTCTATTCATTAGATATGCAAAGTATAAGCATATTTAGTAAAATAACTAGAATCATAATGAAGTTTATAAACAATTTTGAAAGGTATTTGAAATTTTGTTTATTATGTTAAAATTTCACATCTTATGACATAACACGACAGCTCTTATCTTTTTTTAAAATTTACGCCCTTCCCCTATAAGAGCATCCAGAAAAAGCGACAACGAATAACTGCCCACCTACACACCAGCCCTGTAACTACGAGTATTAATTGGAAAGGCAACCTATGCCTCAAACTGATTTTCTAATGTATCTCTTATTCCACTATTTTTGGAATGAATTGGATTGCATTAAATCTTAGCCTATCACAATGGAATTTAGTAAACGTTTTTTGTTTTTATAAATATTATAATGAGATTAACGTTAGAATTCATTTCTGTGTTTTGATTTCCCGCTTTATTCCATACATCAAAATTCAACCTTACATCTATTGATTATACGGCCTAAGGATATTTATAGCTTTGTGATTTACCCGATNAAAAGTTTTTTGTTTTTATAAATATTATAATGAGATTAACGTTAGAATTCATTTCTGTGTTTTGATTTCCGGCATTATTTTATATTTATAGCTTTGTGATTTACCCGATTGAGGAGCGGGTTTTCTTAGTAGGCATCAACTACATTTGCAAATTTGAAAATTCGCTAGTGTCTGATGCATAGATATTTATGTATTATTAAATATAAATTTTTCTCAAAAATATTCTATAATAATAACTTTCTTGGAGTGATTAACACAAACGTACAATAAGTAGCATTGACTATTCATTTCTTCGATATATGATCTTTAGAAAATGATATCACTAAATATTTGTCGTCTGTATGAATTTGCAAAAGTCATTGATTTTCGTTGTGCTCATCTTGTATAATTACACTTAATATAGCTATCAATTTCATTGGGTCTTTTATAATCCAAACCTACGTTAGCCCTAATTAGATTAAGTTTTTCATATAACGAAAGATTAAAAATGAATGTCAAGTTTTGTATAAATATATTGAATATTTGTAAATCAAAATTCTTGCAATTTACAAATATTTAAATCTTGAATAAATTGTCCACACAGTGTGAAATTAGTACAAGTGAATTGTATCTTACCTTTCGATAAGGTGACATATCTCCAGGTCATGTAGTAAATTTGTTATCTTTACTTTCCCTACATTGACCAAATCAATGTTTGCCGAACTAATTTTATCAGCTTTACTAATTCGTAAGTGCAGAATTAATATTTTCTATTTAATAATTTTTGGGTACTATATATATATATATATATATAAATTGAAAAATATTAATTGAATATCAGAATATATGTTACATTTAAATGTAATGCATATAAATACTACCTAAAAAGTCAATTTTTATTAATATCTAAATTGAAAAGTTATTTTTCCAGAACTTTATTTCAAATATTTCAAAAAAAGCATTTTATTGCACGCAGTGCCTTCTTTTATATGCCATTTGTTTGCTGATAGTAAATACATTGCTCTAAAGTTACAAATAGCGGATCTGCAAAGTACACTGTACTAAATTATTTGAAAGTTTCTCAGATTCGGTGAAATATTTTTTGTCGCATACGTAACAAAATTTTGCTGTGAAGTGGTGAACACTTGTTTCTATTACCAACTTGAACACGTTTAACTTTTTAAGCAAACTAATGAAAATATCCCTTCAGAACCACCGAATGAAATTGAAACGTTACTCATTCAATGGCTATTACAAGCATTAAGGACACTACACTATATTAACAATTTGCTTTGAAATATTTTTATTTGTGCGAAGTTCAAATGTATTGATTGACTTAGCAGGTGTAGACTCTGAAGGAATTTTCGCTATCTTAACCATATTTCCATTGAAATAATATTAATTACATAAAATACAATAAAAATATGAATTATAGAAAATTGCATAAAATATATATTTACTTAACACTGGAAGTACCGTTACTCCTTGAGATTCATTTTACATGTAGCATTTCAAATAAAAAATTATGTAAAAGAATGAAAAAAATTTTACTTATGGAAATTTAAATGGATTATCGATATATTGGAGGTGAATGTACACTCTATTGTTCTTAATGAATGCATACGCATGCAAACAAAATTTAAATTTGAGTCAATTTTCACACATTTGGTACTTCTAGTTTTGAAAACCTTACTAAGTGATATAAATTCTTCGATTTAGCTAAATGTTCAAGAAAGAGCTAAAACCAAGTTTTTTTTGTCATTGTCGTCAAATCTATGAAAAAATTCAGATTCACAATAAGAAATTTAAATTCATTGTAATTAGGATAGAATCACAGCATGACGAAATATTCATATAATAATTATTTTTCTGCTTAGTTCTAAACATATAATAAATTTACATTAAATGATTGCAAAGTTATCTAATTTTATATTTGTAGAAGCTATTAGAGAACTTCTATCACATATTGTCCACATGATTCGTATGCATTAATTTTCTAATGAATTACTATTTTTTTCATTTTCTAAAAATGTTCAATTGCAATATTCTTAAAAACAATTGAGTATAAGAAGAAAACTAGAGGTCCGGTTGACAGTTAGACTTAGTTCCTATATGAAATTATCAAAGAAAACCAGCTGCTGCTGCTAAAATCAGTTAATTAAGTTTATAAATAGATACACTATAACAAATTTATCATAAATTGCAAATCTTAAATTATGTTAAAAGTAATTTTACCTTGTCAGTGTGAGTTTTCAAATGTTGTTTAGTAGAAACAGTTTGATTTCAGAAATTTCTCAGAAACTACTCAAACTCTTAAAATGTCTTCTGTTTTGCTTACTACGCGTTTGATTAAACGCCCATATAACTGTCAAATTTTCACTTAAGCAACTGTGAAAATTTCGACTAAGGCTATACATATATAATCGGCCATGTGGATTATTTTGAGGAGTGGTCTTCCGCAAGAAGAACTTGTCGTAATAAAGGAAAATAGTAGACTGCAAAAGTCTGTTTAAACAGTAGTTTTATTAGACGATTAATTGCACAAATATTGGGTACGTTAAAAATTAATATTGTATTTTTTCTCAAAGTAAATTACCTGCTAATATTACTATATTATTTTTCAAGCCCGCTAAGACTGTATAATGGACGAACATCAAAATGTTAGGAATTCACAATAATTTTACTGGATGAATTCTAATAAGTCTATTATTATGTAGACTGCGAATTTTTTTTTTCAGGAGCATGCTTTTTAAGCGATGTTCAACATTGAATCATTGGGTCTATTAAGTAGTTAAATGCTGATTTTTTAATGTTAGAACACTTGAATAGTTTTAATCGGAAAATATACTCATTACTAAACAGAATTTGTGAATAAATCTATTTTTCATAGCACTTTGATAGAATGCATGAGCTAAATGAAGACATTTTTTCAAAGTTGTGTGAATATTATTATTTTGTACTGTTGCATATATGTGGAGGTGTGTATGACGTAATAATTACAGTTTTGTTTATTAGTTTTATGAAAAACCACAGTCAGTTCCATGATCAAATTTTGGAACAATGTGTCTATACGGGTTAAATCTAATTACACTAAGTTTCTAAGGTTGGACAACTTAACTAAAATTTCTAACTAGAAAAGAAGCTAAGCAGCAAGTGATAACGTAATGTTTATGCAAACTGACTTACTATTTATACTGGTTTATACTACAAATATGTAAATATTTACCTTTACGTCATCAAAATGAAATAATTCTATGTCCAATAGAAGGATTAGTTCAGTTCAATTCTTTAAAAATATTATATTTATTGGTAATACAAATCATTTGAAATTCCTTTATAATGATAAAAGTTTTAAAGGACATGCCTAATCTTTATAATGCTTCAATACGCTGCTCAAGAATATTTCTTATGTCTTTATGAATCATTTAAAATTTACCTAATGAATTATTCACTATTATCAATAGCTTCATTTTTTATTCAATATAAAATAAAATGCTTAAATAATTGTCGATATACTTAATATTATTAATTATTTGAATTTATTTGATAAGGCAAGTAGTTACATCAAATGCTGGTCTCTGGGTTAGGTTAATTATTTTACATTGTCCTGGGCAGTCTATGTGTTTTTAGGTTTTAAGCATGTATTTGCAAATATGTTTAAAATAATTCTGTATATAAAACCAAGTATTTGTTGTAAATGGTGAACAGTTTATAATTTTAATTTCAAGACAAGGAGAATACGCTAATCCCAGCGATATTATAATTCAAGCTTACAACAGGTTTTGCTGTGTAAATAAAAATATTTTCCATTTGAAACCTGCCTTGGAAACATGAACTTTTGTATCTAAGTGGAACTTAGTACTGTAACATTGTTCAAGCAAATCGAAAAATTTGAAAAGAAAATAATTGAATTAGTTTTAATTTCCATTTGTAGGTTACGGCTGGTTCAGAAAATTTAGATTTACTTGTATTGTTTAGTTTTCTAAAACGAATTTAACAATCTCCAATAAATTTTTATGAAAAAAAACAAGCCAAACAAAATAATTGTAATATGTATACAAAGATATTAATCAATACATAAAATTCTTAGTTTATAGCAAAAATTAATAAATAACGCTAAGCCAAATCTTTCAAACTCTAACTTCAATTTCAAATAATAAAATCATAAAATTGACCATCATCTTAATAAATCACTCCAACCTGATCCAAGTCCGATCCAAACCGATCACACTTCTAGAGTGACCAAACTCGAAGAAGTAACAACTCTTGACAGAAAATGTTCAAGTAGAATAATATGACTTAGATAACGTCATAACAGTAGATGGAACAATTAACTTCCCGTTTATAAGATTTTGCGTTTTCATTCATTCACTGTGGAAGATTTTTATTAATTATTTCTATGAATGAAATATTTGTTGTATCGGATTATTATAGCGGAACTGTCATCAATAATCAAAAATTAGGCTTCATTTACAATTTGTCTTTTTGTACAAAACAAACTACCTAGATGTGCTCTGTATTAAACAAAATATACGAAAAACGGTAAATATTCTTTGAAATTCAACTTTCTGCAAATATTTCTACATTAGTGATATGTAAATATTTACTTGAGAGGGCGCTGAAAATTACAGTCAGTTTTTAAAATTAGTTCAAAAACTAAATATTATTATGTGAATATTTTGAATGAAATCGGACATACCATTGTCCTATATGTATTCTCTATAGTTTTCCGCTATTGTAGTTATTGGTTACCGTTTGCATGAAAAAAACTAGGAGGTAAGTATGTGGAAAGTAATTTTATAAAAAAAATAATCCATTATTTTACATAGTCAAAATATGTATTTATGGTATTCATCATGTGAAATCGCCTATGGCATTACGCAAGTTTTAATTATATTTTATTTTCAGGATTTTTTCAAATGTTGACAATTTTTAATTAATATATTCAGCATAATTGTTTTTTAGATAACACATTTGGTTATGATAAATTGGATGTGCTTTACTTGTATGCAAAACTGTTATCATCCTACAGTAGAATCCATCATCCTGTCAGGAATTTGTCGAGACCTACTCCCCTACATTTTGCACTCCAAGTTCAGCAGCTGGTTGATATTAATGTCGCTGTGCAACAAGTTAATTTAGTAGTTCAAATTCATCAGGCATGGCGTGATGAATTTTTAACTTGGAATTCGACAAATCTTCCAAGTTTGATTTATTTAGAGCCAACTTATGTATGGATGCCTGATGTCATTATTCAAAATAGTCCAACATATGAGTTGCTCACCGAACCAGTTACAATACTACCTCTCACTGTTACCAGTAACGGGATCGTAGGATTTACTAGATTCATTAAATTGACACTTAACTGTAAGATGGACATTAGTCGCTTCCCATGGGACACCCAAATGTGTTCAATTCTAATTGGTTCTTGGACACAAGATGCATCACAATTAAATATTTCTTCCCATCAAGTTATCCCGATAATCTCTGAAAATTATATCTCTCATCATGAATGGCAATTCATCAACTCCCGCGTATTTTCAGGTTCAGTGGATGTACGCACTAAGCAAGGTACACTGTGGTTTCCCTACATTGAATACACATTGCATTTTGAGAGAAAGTCAAAATTTTACGAACTGATCATTATATTGCCTTCTTGCTTAATAAGTTTCTTGACACTGATTTCATTTTTATTGCCTTGCGAAAGTGGGGAAAAGATGTCTCTGCTTATCACACTTCTCCTAGCATTTGTCTTTAATCTGGTAATTGTTACAAAGCAATTGCCGAGGATTTCAATCCACTATCCCATAATAGGCATATATTATATAATGTGTATCTCAATTGTTTGCATTAGTTTATCAACATGTGTTTTTGTACTAAACTTAGTATACAAATCAGGTCATATTGCTCCTCCTTCGAGATTTTTAATAAAACTATTCCGTTTCATTGGACAATATACATCTTACAGGGATTTTTTATTTCGAAAAACCCTGAATGTTGATTGGGATTCAGATATTCCTACATTTAAAAAAGAATTTGGATCTAAGGAGCATTCAGGTGAGAAAATTGAATATGCTCATGCACTGCTTAACTCAATATATCTGCATTTGCAAACCAAAGCCCAAAAAGATCTTAAAAATTATCAGCGCAAAGACTATTATGCTCAATGGCATTACATTGCTAGCACCATTGATAGAATCTCTGCTATATTCTATTTATTGGCCATAGTTGTTACTACCTTTATGTTTTTTATTACAGCACTGTTTGGAAATGGTGAAAACTTGCAAAATGAATTTATTTACAAAGAAGGAACTTTAACAGCATAATAATTTATTGCTGATGCATCCCATCTATGTTGCAGTACAGTACAAAGAGTCCTTTGTCATTTGGCCGATTTAAATAATTATAGATTGATTTCGACTTGATAAATATATTAATGTTATTAAATCGAGCTAGTAATGCAGCAGACAATAACGTCATATTGGGGTGAATCCGATCAAAATTGAGAAACACTTCATCATAACTTTACTATTAAAAAGCTCTAATCTTACTTTTTGTCTTTGCAACACTTGATGGTCGACGCTTCGTATCAACAAATAAATTGTAGCGGCCACCGTAGAATGCTGCAAATATTTTAGATAGAATCAGTTATCCGGCGTAAATTAAAAATAGGGCGAATCCGATCACTCAATTCGTAGATGAACCTAGCGTTTTTTTGTAGTTATGTTTCAAAAATATATGCACTTAAATCAACTTAAATCACTATAATACTTCATAAATACTATGAATTTTCTGGATTTGCTTTCAATTTATCATTTAATGTTGAGTAGCGAATATTAAATTTTTTAGCTGCCTTTTTAATTGACATAACTATTGTTTTAACAGTTTTTAAAGCCTCTTTCATTTGATTTTCATAGTAATTGGTCAAATGTGCAGGCGCTCTGGATATACTTTTGTAAATTCTCAACAGTTTAGATAATTAATAATTTAGATTGAACTTCTAAAAATGGCAAAAATGAAAAAATGTGTGCAAGTCAATTGAGTTTTTCGTATAACTATCAAGTAATTGATTTAATTGATTGAAAAAAGATTAAAAGATTAGAAAATCCGAAAACAAACATTAAAAATACATTTATGCTTTATTAAGTAAAAAAATAACTTAAAAGTTAACTTATCTTAAATTTTTAGCCAGAGAAGATGTTTACATTCATTCGAAGAAGAAATTTCCCGCTCTTAAAAACCGCTTTTTAAAGATTTCTTTCACTACGGAAAACAATGGAACAACTTGTCTAGCCTGGAGATACTCATACTATTGTATACACAGGCTAGAATATGTTTAAAAAGTTATGATAGATTTCGTCCCACTGATCGGATTCACCCCCAGATGACGGTAGTGTATATGAGCATGTACTGCTTATGGATAATGTGAATTTCTACCTTTTGCAATTCATTGTGCTCTATTTGGGGGACTGCCAAAACATTTCGTTTTTTACAAATTTTTAAGTTGGAATTAGGAATAATAGGTCTATTTTTATGCAAGAATATTTTTTGACATAATTGCAAAACTCTCATATGTATATATATATATATATATATATATATATATNAAGAAGTGGCTACATGTACTAAGTTCATCATATTCCTTCAAAAAGTATCTCCTAAATTTTCATATAGCTGATTCTTTACATAAGGCTTTGAATCATAAAGATTAATGTTGGTAGACAAATGAACCAAGAAAACAGATGCAAATGAAATAAAATTGCTGTAAATTTGATTTTTTCAATAATGTACACTTAAACAATTGTTTATCAGATGAAGGTAATCCACATCTCACTGGGTTATACAATTGTATAAATTGTGTTGCAAGAAAGTATTTTTCTTACAAGTTTGCTAAAGAATAATAGTTCTAGAAATTGCAATAAATGAGATAGTTACTAACTCTTCAGATTCCTCAACTGTTTGAATAAGTGATGATGGTGGTTCACTCGTATTGATTTCAATATCATCTAATTTTTCTAAAAATTTGTTTTATATATATACAGTCACCGCTAAAAGTACTCGATCACCTTGTAAATAACACAAAAATATTTTATTTCACCTATAAAATTTAACAACAGTTAAATAAAATCAATATTTTGATCCAGATGGGTTAACTATATTATTTTAAAGACATTACATAATAAATACAATGATACAAAATATTCTTATCTGTTAATATCTGGTATGTCCACCTCTGGCATCGAGTACACTTTTGATTCGTTTTGGCATTGAATGCACTAATGTGCGGCAGTAGTCCTGCGATATTTCGGAGACCCACGCCTCTTTGATTGTTGCTATTAAATGATTTATTGACGTGCAATTTTTGGCAGCTACTATCTTCTTCAACCTGGACCACAAATGCTCTATGGGGTTTAGATCAGGTGAGGACCCAGGCCACGGATGCATTAAAGTATACGGCTGTCGCACTACCTTTGCGTTATGGCAAGGGGCCCCATCGTGCTGAAATGTTGTAGTATCACACTGTTGCATCGACGTTAGCAGTTTATCCTGTAGGATCTCAAGATAAACAGCAGCTGTTATAGTCTTTCCTGGAGGTATAAACCAAATACCCCCACACCAGAGGATGCCATACAGCCCCATACCATTATTTTTGAAGGCATTTTTACTGACGGAATACTGTACCTCGGCCTGGGTCCTCACCTGATCTAAACCCGATAGAGCATTTGTGGTCCAGGTTGAAGAAGATAGTAGCTGCCAAAAATTGCACGTCAATAAATCATTTAATATCCGAAATATCCCAGGACTACTGCCGCACATTAGTGCATTCAATGCCAAAACGAATCAAAAATGTAGTCGATGCCAGAGGTGGACATACCAGATATTAACAGATAAGAATATTTTGTATCATGGTATTTATTATGTAATGTCTTTAAAATAATATAGTTAACCCATCTGGATCAAAATATTGATTTTATTTAACTGTTGTTAAATTTTATAGGTGAAATAAAATATTTTTGTGTTATTTACAAGGTGATCGAGTACTTTTGGCGGTGACTGTATATANAAATATTTTTGTGTTATTTACAAGGTGATCCAGTACATTTGGCGGTGACTGTATATATACTGTATATATATATATATATATATATATAATAATGAGAAATTCTACTGACATGCTATTTTTTAATTGTTTTACTTTATTGATGCAAATTTACCTTAATTTTAATATTAACGTCAAAATTTTTTCCAGCCCATCCATTTTTTATAGTGAGTGAATTAAAAAAAGAAAATGTGTAATAAGGTGAACTGCTATGCATCAATTATTTGAAATAATTTTTATTTTATTGAAAACTTTTATGTCTCAAAATATATTTTAATACTTAGGGTTTAAGCAAATATAAAATTTAAATATTTAAATTCCATGAGATCAACAACAAGCTCTGTTTTTTCATGTGTAAATAGACCTCACAAACACATAGAGGTGTGCTGTTGAAATAGGTGGCACTACTATACTTTGTGGTGTTTTCAGTTTTTGAGTTACAGGCGCTTAAATTTTTTTTCAAGAATCATTAAAATTAAAATTACAACAAAGTTGATATCTTGAAAGAATTTAAATTTCATTTTAATTATGCCAAATATGAAGCCTAATGCATAATTATATATTAATATAGATGATAAATTGCAAGTGTTCTTATGTTAGCTAACTAATTAATTATTCAATAAAATTTACTATATGATTTTTGAAAACAAACAGTGGATTTGCAACAATCACCTTCAAAATATCAATTGCTCTTCCAACAACATTTCTCAATATTTTTGTAATCTCTGTTGTGTATAAATCTTTTTCAGCACTAATTGGTTTCTTAATCTCTATATTAAATCCATCGTCATACCTATTAGTGTTCTTCATAAATTTGGAATTATTATGAAAATTGTGCAAAAAGAATTCTGTAGTAAATGCCTGTAGATCTGCATGACAAAGAACAGAGGTGAAGCAAAAAACTACTTCAATGCAATTAATATTACAAAATTTAGAATCACAGCATCTAAAAATCTAAACCTTACATACACATTATTATCACAAAATATATATTTTCTATATTTTCAGTGCACGTCACTAACATTGCCTTGTGAGCAAAGAGTTCTGTGCCTCATAGAAGTATGCGATGGACTAAATGTAGAAGTGAAATAATCCAAGGTTTCTCATTTTCAAAAAAAAGTTACGTTGATAAATGAATAAATTTGCTCACACATTGATTATTATAGGTAATGCACACTATTGCAATCCCTCCAAACACCTGTTTCTTCAATTAAAGGTGTACCAATTCATTTTAGTCCAACTTAGCAAAAGTGCTCAGTTTTTGATTGGCTGTTCAACACATAGGACCTAAAAATTGGGTTAGCCACATTGCCTTAATAATGTCATACGCACTCTGTTTATGTATTTGAAAATTTAAATGTTAAATTGCACTTATCTTCGCCATTTAATATTTTATGTTTCAAGGTGGATCACTTCCAACTTGGTTTTAACTACATGATAATATATATATATATATATATATATAATTGTCAAAAAGATTGCATTAATCATGTGCCAAGCATCCATTTTAATATGATAGGTTGCAACGAATTATGTACACAAATACTTTAGCAAACAATCAATAACACAAATTCTCGTGCAAAAGGTACTTAGATGTTCTACAGTTTGAACATTCGTAGATACACTATGGCATAATATATTAATTAATTTCAATTAGTCTTAAAGCAATTTTCAACATTGCATTAATTTTCAGTAACTATCCATGTTAAATGCACTGTCTATGTCAGAGAATCAGGTCGGAATTACATGTAGAACCTTGATCCATCGTTTTGGAGTTGCATATTTCTACCGTAAGTGAAGAGTTCTGTTTCTTAACATTTCAAGACCAAGTTTGTAATCCAAATTATTTGTTTTTTGAAAACATTTTAACCATAAATTGAAATTCAGGAAAATTTGAGTCATTATCGGACCGAGCTAGAAACAATCAATTTCAGAAAGGCTAGGATAATAGCCTAAGCACCTGAAACAACTTTTTAGTACCTAAACTTTTTTAAAAAATTTGGTCTGTTTACCAACAAGTTAAGTTCTTTGGTTCACCAGAATAAGACAATTTTGCACAATAGATTAATAAAACAGCATATAGTTTCATGACGCATTCGAAGTTATGTAAATTAATTGAAAAACAGGAACTGAAGTTTGTGTTTCAACTAGATTGCATTTCCATAAATTATTGTCCCTTGGTATATGCAATCAAAAAATTGCTAACAGCTTCGAATTCAGGTGTTGCTCTGGAAATGTTGGATCATGTTAAATATTCCATAATCGATCAATGGGGTAACGAAAAACTTAAAAATATTTAGGATAAAAATACTGGATTGAGTGAAATACGGATTGTGAATGACACAATTATGAAAAGGAAATGAAGTTGTTGGAGAAACTTGTGTAGCAACTTGGAATTCCGTGGAAATTTCTGTTTGGAGTCAACACCTATTTTTCCTTGCGAAGTTGAGAGGACATTTTCAAAATACAACAATATCTTAATCTTAAGAGATAATCAACTTTGTATAGTTGAACAAATTATTCAGAACCAAATATTTTGTAGTTGTAATGTATCACTATAATTTGTTGTCAATAAAATTTAAGCAACTTTTAACCACCTTTTCAGCAGTTTAATAGCAACTTTTTAGTCCCCAAATTGATAATATGTTACCACCTAAAGTCCCAACCTTGTCCATCACTGACCTAAATCTTATTTGTTTTATTAATTATGCACAAATATGTCTAAAAAGTGTAAGTAGTGAAATATTAATGAGATAGCAGTAAATGTAGATCAATGAAAGCAGTAAAAATCATTACAGAATTTATATGTTAAGCAGTCAATTGAAACAGCCAAATCAAATTAATAATGATGAAAAATTTCTAAACCGAAGTCTCAATTCTAGTATTCACTAAAGCCTGGCGCTTTTTCTTTAGTTCTGTGTAGCTTTGAGTTCCATAGCATTCATATTCTTGAATGTCGTCAGGCATAAGTTGGTCCCGAGTTTCTGGAACAAAAAAAGAACACCCTGCAGAAGTTATTGTTATTGCAGCTAAGAATAAAATTGGAAGCTTAGACCAAATACTATTTAAATATATAATAACCGGGCTCATGAATATGCCACAGAATCTTCCAGATAAAGAGCCTATGCCCATACCCACTGCCCTTAGATTAGTAGGCATTAATTCACCATGCCAAACATAAATTGTTAAAAAGGCTGAGGTGATAAAAAAGAAGCTACTGCATGCAATGATGTACCGAATAATCATCCACATTCCGTGTTCAGGTGAAAATGCTCCGGCGATCAGGCAAAACCCTGTGAGAACAAAGCTTACAATCATGGCAAATCGCCTTCCAAATATATTAGCAAGGAAGTACTGAAATATACATGCAGGTAAAGTTGACAACCCAGTAATTAAGAAAAAATACTGAATTGTAACATTGAAAAACGTTGGACTAAATAGTAGTCCATAATAAACAACGACACATGTAATCCAATTTAGTGATAGTATAGCCATCCACATTGCTGTCCTCTTGGTTCGAAACAACTGCCAGAAAGGAAATTTGCTCAATTGTTGAAAAATATTAGAATTAGCTTTCGCTTTTTCAGATTTCTTGCATTCTATCTCCCAAAGCCGATCTTCTAACCCGGGATGAATAGTTGTTTTGTTCACTCTATAGATGTTTCTTATTACTAAGGAAACTTCCTGATAAAGTTTCCTTTGCAAAAGCCATTTTGGAGATTCATCTAGGAAAATTACGCCTGAAATGAAAACCAAAACTGAGGGGATAATTAGTCGAAAATACATATAAAACTTCCAATGGGAATAGATTAGGGAAACTATAGCACCAAATGATATACCAATTCCATAAAAGTTTTCTGAGCCATTACCACCTAAAATTCTGTATTTGGGAGGAAGACTTTCTATAATCAGAACAAAACCTGACACATACATTGACATGGAAACTATGCAATCTATTAATCTGACAAATATTGCAAGCTCAACTAAAGGTACAATTACATAGAGCAAGGAACAAATGGCAAAAATTCCAGTTGATAACAAAAACATCATTTTTCTCCCAATCTGATCCATAATAACATTGCAGAACATTGTTGATATCATCTGGCCTATCATTAAAGCCTGAGAATTATATTCTATATAATGCGCCCTATCGCATACAAGGTCAAATCTAGAAACAAATGTTGAGTGGAATTCGCCAGGGCTATACTTAAAATCTTTGCAGCTATAAGTTTTATTTCCATAAACATAAGAGCAGTGGTCTTTGGCGATTTTTGCATTATTTCTGTGAGATATATGTGGATTACATTCGAAGTTCATCTCACCATATACCAAGGCCGAGAATATATATGAATTAGCTGTCAGCATGCAACCACATAAGCAAATTATGACTGTCCTTATATTCCAAATACCAAGTTTGGCCTGCTTTAAAACTTCTTCAATCTCAATGGATATCATCTCGTTAGCAGAAACAACTAAATATAGTTTATTTTAGCAACTTTAATTAAACTTTTGTTAAAAATTGAACATAAATTCTTTGGGATTAGAAATGGAAGTAGCGCAGATTTTTGTGACTTTCACTGCCCCATTTCTACGTGTTGACACCTGCCCCATATTAGCCCAAACTTTATGTTATACCGCCCCATATTGCCCCACTCAAAAACTTCTCGCTCCAAAAACTACTTGCAATATCATATTGCCGGTCCCATATTTGTTCGATGACAATTTTCATAGCACTGCACCACATCACAACTGCCAAATATTTTAAATCCTTACTGCCTAGAAGATACAGAATCATTTTTCAAATGCCATCCTATAATTACTACCAATAGGAATCTAATATATTAAAATTATTATTAATAGCCAAAAAACTAAATTTATCTCTATAAAGCTAATATTTTATGCAATATATCTATGCACTGCTAATTGCAAAGCCTATTGATGACAAATCAGATCAAAAAGATTTTGTTGATATTATTGAATGGAATCCAATTTCGCTAAGATTTGTAAATACATGGTAATTGATTTTGCAAAACTTCCAAGTCAATGAAGATTTTATCAAGTAGGGAACTGTAATGTAAGATAACTACTCCTAGAATCTATAAAATTGGCAGTTTTTTGGTTCCGTTTCCGCAACTCAAAAGTGTTTTTACACCACCTTTGCCCCATGGATACCTACTATAGAAAAATCTTGCCCCGTATCCGCCCCACTTCCATCTCTGATTGGGATTTATAGGTACAGATTTGTAATCAAATGAGATCTTATCAAATTAAAATGACTTTGTAGCTTGTGTTTCAACTAGATGGCCTTTCTATAAATTATTGTCCCTTCGTATATGCAATCAAAAAAATATCAAATATCTTCGAATTCAGATGTTGCTCTGGTAATGTTAAATCATGTTAAATACTCCATAATCGATCAATGCGGTAAGGAAAGACTTGAATATATTTTGGCTAAAAATAGTGGATTGAGTGAAATACGGATTGTGAATGACACAATTATGAAAAGGAAATGAAGTTGTTGGAGACACTTGGGTAGCAACTTCGAATTTTGTGTGAACAAAATTCAATGTTTATCAAATTTGTATCTAATATGTAGTAGCAAAAGCAAATATAACTAAATGATTTTATAATATCTAAATTGTTAATTACGCATATACATTTTTATGTAAGCTAATCTTAAAATTATTCCATACAAAGTTGCTATTTTGCACAGCATGCAAAGTATTTGGGTGAAATGAATTATTCAACAAATTACATTGAAATTATGAAAAATTATATACGAATAGGACCTAAGATATGATCAAATATTATTTCTCTGCACCGTTATTTGATTGGTCCCAAAAGTTCTCTTATATGGCTGTTTTCGTAAGCATTTGAGCTTAATCTATAAAAGTTTAGTGATTTTAACCACTCCAAAATATAAATGTAGACGTTTACCTTATACTATTCTTGTTGATTAACAAAGTTTATAAACAGCATGTGAAGTGAAACAAACTTAGCCAATCAAAATCTAACAATACAGATGTTACAACAACGATTCTCATATTTTAATGTAAATCATTGACCTTCAGTACATCATATATTAAATATATTTACTTCATTTTAATGTATCAATTTTAGTGGATTTAAATCTCTTAAGAATCATAATAAAACAGATAATAATATAATTTACTTGAGAAATTTTTCTCTATGCATTCGGGACATATTTCAAGTTGAACAATCAATAACTTGGCAAAGCCTTTCATACACTATCCATATATTTCAAACTGACGTTTAAGATGGAATTTTTTTTATGAATTTCTTACAAAATAATTGGAATCCATTAATATTTACATGAAATCATATGGTCATTCTTTGGAGACTTTTTATTTACTTCACAATTGATGGCGAGCAGAGTGGTCCGCTTGTTTGGTCTTGAGCTGCCGGCCTAGGAAGGCGAAATAGAAAATGCTCTGACTCAGGGCAGTCGTGGACTAGACCAGCAAAACAGAATGATCCCAGTTTTATCACACTGGTAATTTGACTAAAATGCAATTGGGACTCTAAATGAAGTAACTTTGTACATAATTTTTGTCAAATTTACAGAGCGCTTTAACGATTAAATTCTCATTCCCAATGAAAAAACTATTTTGTTTGGGATTGAGAATGCCTAAATAATTTCCACAGAATTGCTACCAGAAATGTAACCCCATAAATCTATTTGTAATAGTTTTGGCTTAGCATTGTAGTACATACCAAGAATACTCTGTAGGCGATACAAATTCATAAGCTAGTGGTGCTTTTCAATTATTTCCGAATTGTATTATCGATCCGGTGTACTCTTGAAAATATATGTTGACTCCCAGGAAAACAGGTAATCACATTTAAATCTTTAATTTCAAAATACCACACAATTTTAAGATACGATCAACGTAATGTGTAGTAAGCGGATCAAAGCAGGCGTTAACTACTACAACTATTGAAATATTCCTGTGATATTATGATACAATATGCTATGCAAAAAGCTATTCCTAATCTTCCTCTGAGTCATCGTTATCCCGCATATCAATTATTTTCATTTCTGCATTCAAATGTTGATTGCTCTTGAACAATATTTCTTGATAACGCATCTGTCATCAAAGTAAATCTAATAACTTTGTCCACAAGGCGCTTTATTGGAATTTCTCCATATATTATTATCCATCGGAAATAAACCACTTGGAAATTGTCACTCTAAGTCTCCATCCCCATAGGAACCCACATGCAGCACCCCACTGATGAAACATTTTCAGACTTGTCCATGGATCTCTGATCCATTGATCTGTAATAAATCTGGATCTGAAACTACGATCTATGGATCTCGAAGATATTTAGTGTATCCAAAATTTTTGTTCAAAAGTAATCTACTAGAGCAATTATAAAATATTGCTGCTGAATTGGATCCAGCAGACAGTAGTATCAACGAAATTCCCTCTTGCATATGGATATGTGTTGTAAACTTCTAAAGTTATCTATTTTACTCAGCTTTAGGTATGATTAAAATAGGGTTAAACATGGGTTTGCATATTTCCTAAGAAACTATATTTAACGGTTAATAACCCACTGCTAAATAAACTAATAATGAGTGCTTCTCTTTTATTTTGCAAATAGAACTACTTGCACATTTAGAACATGATTCTACACAGCAAGCGATTTCATTTTTCAAAAATGTGCCGTTTTTCTTATTTTTTAACAATATTTCTGCCTTTTATTATCGAAAATTCTGTGGTATCAGAAAATGCCATGTTATTGGAGTCGGTAGGGCATACTGTCTATCCCAACTCAATTTGTTGTGCATTTTATTATAATAATTGCTTTTCTTTGGCGATTTGCTTTTTAGTAATCTGTGGATCGGTGAAAATCCAACGGACCAACCAATAAGAATTCTATGGGTCTGGAATATATCTGGATCCAAACAAATCGATCAATGGAAAAGTATTAACATCTTCCCCATATTCATGGGTTGAGGTTGCCAATTGGGAAACTCATGCTAAGAGGATTCTTGCAAATTTTAACAAAATAGAAGTTGTACTGGGGATTCACATGAAACCATGGCAGAAGAACATTTGATACTATCGGGATGGGATGAGACTGTGCACAAATTCAATGAAACTAAGTGAGACAGGAACTAAGAAAATTCTTTTTCCCTAATAGCTTACTGCAAACAACACTGTTTATGGTTATCTTGCAAATGAAACTTTTCTTAACTCTATTGATCATTGCAAAGCATATGAAAAATATTTGATTTGAAATTTATGCATATAAGTATGTGTAAATCTGTACGTCTAAATTAATTGAAAGCTCTACATTTAGAAGTACGCACAAATGCACTTTTAAGGTATTTGAAGCAAATTACCTCCCTTGTGTACCCACAATATTAAAATTGTTGAGGATTTCATGTACGCCCCTCCTTAAAACAAGCAACTATTTAGTTATGTTAATTTAATATATGAATAATATAACATTTGTGTTATTGAAGCCAATAAATGTATTGTAGCTAATGTCAAACGTCGCTTTAAAGTGCAAGAGATGAAGCCAGTGCTAAATCTACGTCTATATTTGATTGCAACGATATTTATGCACTCATAATACACATCAATTTATGTTGGGAAAGTTTTGTTATTGTGCAGCTGTTCAAAAGAAGAACATTTCAATATTTCTAAGAACAACACAACAAAATTGATATTGGGTGATCCCACTTGTGTAAATAAGCTTCGCAATTGTAATTAAATAAATTATATATATATATATATATATATATATATAT
>CABFPE010000956.1:79224-96295 GCA_900660155.1 Hofstenia miamia | reverse complement strand
TTATTATTATTATTGTTGAAGAGAACTGTCGGGTTTCTTGTGCTCTCTGCGATGCTGTACCAATAAAGCAAAGTGAATTCATCAGCTATTTAGGTGTTGAAATCGACAATGATTTAAATTTCGCACAATTGTTAATGTCGAAAAATTAAAAAAATGGGATCTGGGTTTAGGTAGCTTTATTGTCTTGGAAATATTTCAAATGCATATCACAAACAATTAATAAATGCTCTCTGCTTATCACAATTTCAATATTTCTCATTTCTCTTTACAACTATATACTCAAAATATCGAATTCTTTTGTCTAAAATCTTCAATTGGTCTCTTACAACACTCAATTTTGCTCAAGAACATGACAATGTATCCAACTATCGACCAAAATACAAAATAGTATCTCCTTTATACCAAATTCAAATGCATATCTTATAAGTACAATTTGAATTCAATTTTGGTTAACCCACGATTTCGTTTTTAAAACAATATGTTAAATTAAATGGACGTCCTCAAAAATTAATATGCTTAGATAAATGTTATAATAGCTTTCACCACACAGCAAATAAGGTATGGATTAACTTAGATCATGAAACCCAACTCGAAAAAAAACTACAAGAAATTCAGAAAAAAATTCCTCAGATTCCTCTTTAATAGACAATGCATTCTTAATGACAATAACGTACTACACTCATTCGAAAATTTTGTATAGTACAAGAAAGCCACACACACGCACACACAAATTTATATTATATATACATGTATTTTATTATTGTTATTTTGTAAATACATGTATTTGTAGTTTTTACCTTTTGTACTAGATTACAGCAGTAAATTTGCTTTGACTCTTATTATTACTATTATTGTGGATTTACAGTATAACATTGAAGGGCATGAGCTCAACTAGTCTTGTATTTTTTTGTTTTAGGATAACAAATAGGTGATCCGAGAGTCTACCACTACATAAGCAAAAATTATACTTTGAAGTTCCATGTATAGTATCAGAGGTAATAATTCAATCCCAGGATCCACCTGGTAGCAGCCAGTTGCCGTCTCTCAATTTTCACCACATCGCAGACAGGTGCATGGGCAAATGTACCATGACAATTTATTATCAATAATCAGACTCAATAAGTGTTCGCCATCCGGTAGGGCAATGAGTCCAGTGGGGAACCCTGTGGAACCCTACTGCTCACTATTTTCCTCGTAGATGAGACTTCAAAGATTTGCAACAAATGATATCTATCACTTGGGTAGATGAATAGTTTATTTAGTAAAGTGCTGTAGACTAATCTAAATATATTACCTCAGTACGGACATTATTATCTAAGTTACTATATACTGCCCCTAAATATTCCAATAACTGTAGCGCTGAAAAACGTGTTTTTCAAAATTCAAATTGTCTTTTATGGAAAATTTCAAAAAATAATTATAAAAACAGTTTAAAAAGTTTGTTAAAAATTTTCTCGATACAATATTTGTTATCGGCACTAGTCTGTAGTTGTGCACTTTACATTTTGGCCTTTTTTCTACATTGGACGTACCATTTCCATTTTCCTTTATGAAGGGAATCCCTTAATATGTAAGGCAGTTGTTACTATGCAATGAAAGGGAACTTTTAATTGGAACTTACAAGCTCGAAAAAGGCATGTTGGTAGGTTTTCTGTAACCTTTGACTTTGAATTGCTTAGATACCCAACCACACCACAAATATCGCTACCTCAGAAGTATTAAGCTCGTTTAGAAAGCCATGTACATGATCAGATATGTCAAAAAGAAACAAATCACTTAAGTTGAAGAAAAAAATGACGGACATATATTCGTTAAAAGTCAGAGCCTTTTTGTAATAATTGCATGCTCCTTTGAGCCTCAAAAAGATTTTTGAACAGCAAAGTATCGAATTTTCTCTATTATTATTATTATTATTATTATTGGCCACAATTTCAGTAGCAATGATTGCTGTCCAAATGTGATATAGAACCAAACTGTATTCTAAAATAAAAATATGTGTTAAATAGTTGTGGCTTCAAATCTTTTTAATGTTGCCTAGGCTTGCAGACTGTTGAATGCAATTTTAGTGAAATAGAGTTTCAAAGATAGGGTCCATTGTAAGAAAAACTTTTTAGCAATTATATTTCTGGAATAACAGGCTGTTTGATTCGAGATGGATTAGACTATTGCGGGCTTGCCGTTGTGTGTTGGGTACACTACACATGTTGTGTGCGGATAAATTTTAATTTTCGGGTTTATCCAATACACCATAGATGTGTCCATGTAAAAACTTTTCAATATTTCCAAAAAGGCTTGGATAAAATTGTTAAAAGTTAAATAAGTGTATTACTTCCTGTTTATTTCAGTATTTCTGCAGAAATTTAAAACAACAAAGGAAAAATTAGCGAAGAACATCTGAATCTCCTTATGTGATTGCAATTTTACAAGGAAAATCTTAATTCAGCACCAAGGGAAAATTTGTTCAAAATGCGGAGAAATAGGTTTGTTACCTAAAAGTAGCACTAGTGGAAATTGGATTTATATTAATGTTCACAAGTTTACCCAAATTGTAAGGATTAAGTAATTTTTTACTCTGTTGTGTTGTGTGACGCAACAGTCTTTCGCTGTTCTGTTTTTTTGGGTTGTTGTGTGAAAAAACTACACAACAGCAAGCCTGGACTATTGGCTTTTCCGTGAACTAATGTGGTTCTGCACGAAATCAGATAAATATCTTAGTACTTGAATATTATTATTAGCTTAGAGAGTATTAAATTTCGAGCTAGTATAATTACAGTTTTCTTTGTTGAAAATCGATAGATAAGTCTTATTAATTGTAGACGCTGTAAACACACTTTAAATGTGCTTTCAGTTCATAATTGTTGAGAAAGATTAAAGATTAGTTTATCAAATCTTGTTAGATGTGAATTAGCTTTCCTCTTTTGTACAAAAATACATTTAATTTCATTTACATTAATTTTCAATCAGGGAAAGACAAAACCTATTTAACATTCCATTAATAGAAAAGCATAGCTAGCAATCGTCTGCATAGAAGTGAAATAAATCATCCAATGAAACAAGAAATTCATACAGTGGGGTGTAATAATTTGGAAATAGGAGAGAGCCTAAAATTTATCCCTGCGATATACCAAAGTTAAATTTAATACAGTTACAACCTTGAATATGGACACGTTGAAATCGATTTGTACGTATGATTTTGGGCCATTTCAGTGCAAAATCAGAGACACCCAAGCGTTTGTGTAAGATGTCCAAACGAATTTCAATATTCACAGTATCAAAAGTCAATTGTAAAGAAAATTAGTGCTTTGTACTTATTTAACTGCATAATGGGATTCGAATAGACCTTTAGGTAGAACAGTTTCAATACTGAGTCCACACGAGTAGCCAGGCAGAAAATAATTTAGAAGTTCTTTCGTTTTACATAGTCAGTGATCTGTTAGGAAACACTATTTTCTAAAATTTTTTATAGAATGGATAGATTGGTTATTGGAAGATGATTTTATAGATCATCAATACTTAAGACTTTTTTCTTAGAATGAGGCTGTACAATACCAATTTTCAGAGCCTTTTTTAAGCAAAGCAAATTTATAGCACTGCTTGTTAATTTTTGTGTATATTTTTTATTTTTTCATTGAATATGCCTTTCATATAATTTTATTTTAGAAATGTTTATTAAATAATATGAAGAGTTATGTAAAAAATTCTGAGAGCGCAAAATTTTGAAAAAATATCGAGCTGAAACGAGCCCCATTGACATATTCTATGTGGCGAGAGGAGCTGAACTGAGCGGAACTTGTTCAAAATTTAAACGAGCCAAGCCGAGCCGAGCTCAGAAATTTCGGCTCGTTGACAAGTCTGACAAGGGTTAATATCTTTCAACATTTCATAGAATACATTGTAAAAATTAACAGGATGCGAAGACTACAGCTTGCGACATTTGAGCATTTTTTCAGTCTATGGATGTATGTGGATCGGTAAACCGCAGAATACTATGGTATTCCGCTGTGAGGTGCATTGCAGTAGCGGCTAGGAAAACGGTAATTGCGGTATACCGGTTGGCAAAACAAAGAAAGTACCTTGTGGATTTGATTAAAATTAATGATAATAATCAATCAGCTAAACTCCTTGGATTATATTATTTCAGAAACAATCTTACTTGGTATGAGAATACTATACAGATGATTAGAAAAACCGCCCAAAGATTGCATTTCCTCCGAATTCTGAAAAGGTTTGGTACTCCAACATCTCATCTAATCCAAATCTACTTATCGTTAATCCGTATCATTTTAGAATACTGTTTATCCCAGAGTTGGAACCGGTTGGAAATTTTAAGGACGGCATATGGTGAGCAAAATCTATTACCGGCTGACCATTTTCGGCCGGTTTTGGCCGGTAACTTGAATTTGCATTGTATATTTAATCTATATGCAAGTGTATTATTGTAAATACTCTGTAAGACTCGCAAAAAAATGGTGCTTCCGCTTACACGAATTTAAATGGACAAGTATTATTTTAATTATTGGTGATTAATAATATTGAATGACTAAATATTATACATTTGCAAAGCGACTTCAAGATAATTTCCAAAAATCATTGTTGATAAATATTAAATTATGTTTCTAAAAAATTATACACTATAACGTAGCACAACACTATCCCTTATTCGATCATTAAGAAAATCCCAATATCGTAACTTATTGATATTACACCCTATCAGAGTAGTGTATGTTAGAATAGAATTCCCGAACTGCCTTACTCTATTGAATCTTCATTAGTATTAAGCCAATAAGTTTTGATTAACATTGATCCCAATGACACAAGGTTCGGTTTGCAGTGGCCATCCATCCAGCCGCCATGCAGATTCATTTTCCAAAGAAAACATATTTCCAATCCCTCCGCTCTGGTGAACTACAGTCATTTATTGTGTACTTGTTAGTGGAAAAATGCTATCGAGATTTTTATGGTGCTAACTGACAACTTGCTAAAATTCTTTATTTATATGCAAAAGTGTCTTACATATAATTGCTACATGCAAAAATATTAGTAAATTTGGTGAAAGATGGTGTTTACTGTACTTCAATGCCTTCTAATACTTAATTAATATAGGGCGGCTTTGTAGCCCTCTAATACCGGTCTTAGGTTCCCACTTCACGTTAATTTGGATCTGCAATAGGGTTAGCATGGATTCTGCAAATATGCTTTGTTATCAATAACTGAAAATAATGACGTGATGTCAGTTTCAACTAGAATCAATAGGAAAGCTAACTTATTTGTATCGCAAGAAACACCCAGACCCAGCAAGGACAATTTGTTTATATCCTCCGGAATTTTCTGCTACTAATACACGAGAAGATTAGCTTTCCATTCAATATAAATTCAAACCGAGATAATTAAATAGTTCCAAAATAAGTCAAATGAGTATGCTAAATTCTATCATCGTCACAAATATTTTGCAATTATTTATAGCAAGATAACAACATTTTTACACTCAACAGTTGCCACTTTTGTACTACGCAAAGAGTTATGCACTGTGAAGCAAGGCTGAGATGGAGGAGGAGCGCAGAGGGACGGCGTACCCTCACTCATTTTATTTGAAGATCTCGAGGGATACGACGTCCCCTCACACTCAAATTGCTTAAAGGAAGGTGAAGCTCGGTTTCGGAGACAAAAATTTTATAAAATTTAGTTCACACGTCCAAACAGAGCTGGTATTTATTTAGCCCTAATCTCGCTTTTGTTAAAATTGGATAAAAGGAGAATTGAAACTTATTTAAAAATATTCTATCAACTTGATCTTCATAGATATGTACATGAGTATGACAAATGATTATATTTCAGTTTATGTGGATGCATAAGAAGGGCAAAAGTATGCACATTAAAGTGTAAATATTCACAATAATATGACTTGTGAAAAAAGTCATTTTACATGTCTCTAAATTAAAATAGCTCGATGCAGAAAATCTCTGTTAAATACAATATATCAGAGCTTGTGCTTTGGCTAGGGGCTAAAATTCAAATTTTTCCCAAGACCACACAAAAATGGAAAATGAGATTCTTTGCTCTTTTTGTTATATTTTTGTGCCACACTAAAGAATTTTACAAACAATAAATATGATAAATAATAAAAATAATAATACTAATATATATTTTTGTGTCTTTATACAGTTTGTTAGAGATGGTCAGACTCGGTTCAACCACCGTGCTAATAAGGCTTAAGCCATATACTTAGTTAAAATTTATTAGAGCAGTCTCTGCAACATAATTGGCTATTGCGACATCCAATCTATGCTCATTAATACAAGAAGTGGTCCAAAAATGATAATCTAAAATAGCATTAAAAATTGCATGATTTAATGCTTTAACTAGAGAGAAATTAAGCACTCATTGCCTTTTCGGTACAACCCTGAGTGAAATTTCCCACTAAGAACACAAAAGTTGTTAAAGTTGCTAAGAACAAAAGTTGCTAAATCTTTGTGAAAGGTTTTGTATTTCAGGCTAAGGTATTATTCAAGCATTCAGAGATTATTTTGCAAATGCAATGTTAATTCTATAAAAAAGGTCAATACATAATCTCAGAAACTTTGGATAATATAGCAATATCTTCATCAGAAGCAGCGCGAGGTTTCTCTCTTTCTGAATATTGTTTGCTCGCAAATTAGAAAAGCCACAATTAATGCACTTATATATATATATATCTTTAAGTGGGCTACCACCACAGCTGTGAATGCTGAAACTCAGTTACTACATAGCTATTACATCATTGAGTAGCGATTGAAATGCACTCAAGGAAGATGACACCCACTAATGCAAGTCAGTTATCTAATGTATAATATTTTATTGTTTGATGATAAACCATTTTAAAACGTTGCTATTGGTTCTATTTTTATCTTTGAATTGTTGGTGTTTACTTGAAAAAGGAAACCACCAGCAGATGAACATTAACCTCTTCCCTTCCATTTTGAATATTTAATGAGATTGTAATTTTGTTCTAAACCAGCAAATTTTCATTTAATTTATTAATGTCCTCTTATATAATGTACATTAAAAAGTTTTAAGACCACCCGAACAATAAAAACAAATTTAGCCCACCCCTCTCAATCACTATCAGCCATTTTGGATTTTCACAGGATTACTGCTTCTAATTTTAGAAAAATACCAATTACACATTTTTAGTTACTCGTAATAATGTACATGAAAAGAAAAAAAGAGTATTGTCAATGTTTATTTTCATTCTGTGTGGTAAATTTTGTAGCAAGGGGCTGGACAGAGTCCTGGTTTGTGTGCATAACCCCACATTGGTATCGGCTTTCTTTTCTTTTTTTGTTGCTGGTGCACACATTTGCCTTGTGAATTGTTGAAAGGAAATATATTTCCTTTTTGCCATTGAAACAAAAGCCAACATGTCGTCATGTTTTCGGAACTTGTGTTCACCTTTTGGGAGTTTAGGGTTTGTGAATGTGGTTGGAAGCTTTAGCCGGTTTTTTGTTGCAGTACCACAAGAAGCAGTGTCATGTT
This sequence comes from Hofstenia miamia, assembly GCA_900660155.1. NCBI lineage: Eukaryota > Metazoa > Xenacoelomorpha > Acoela > Hofsteniidae > Hofstenia > Hofstenia miamia. Next base: position 88,783 of record CABFPE010000956.1, on the reverse strand, counting down.
ATGACAGGTAAGTAAAAAGGGCTTCACTGGTATACCAATTATCAACATACACATGATAAACCTTGCCCAGCAGATTTTCCATTAGTCTGAGGACAACTGCGCCACTTACATCCAATCTGTTGACCAATTGCTGATCAGCCGCATGCCTATCTGGTTCTTTACCGAGGTAAACATTAGAATTCCAGAGGTAGCTTGTATTCTCACAGAGACTGAACATTTTTATTCCAAATCGAGCTCGCTTTAGAGGGATGTACTGCTTGAACACAAATCTCCCCTTTCAGAGAAGCAACTCTTCGTCCACAGAGATTTTCTTCTCTGGGATGTAAGTAGATTTGAACTTGAAGACAAAATGAGATCCACAAGCGGTAGAATGGTAGAATGGATAGAATGGTTTGATAGTGGTTTGGGGCATAACACTATTGAAAACCGAACCCTTTAGCAATGTATTGGTGCTCCAATAATCATACAACTCTGGTTTTTTTCGCAATTGCCATCAATGGAGTGAGGGCAAGAAATTTTTTCATCTCGTTCCTCATTGTATCAAACCAGAAATTTGCTTGAGAATGTCTTGGTAAATTTGGGTTATTCATCTTATATTGTGATGCGTACAAATTTATTTGTGTGACCAATAAATCAAACAATTCATCAGTGAAAAAAAGTTTCATAAGTCACCTACACTGGGTTCGTTTGACATTGGAATGTGAATTCCTGGTGTAGTTGTAAACTGTGGAATCTTTGGATCTTGATTGACTAACGTCCACTTTGCTTCTAACAACCGTTCTTGCTCTTCTCTTGTAATCTTGACAGGATTTCCCCTTCCTTTCCCTCTTCCACCTATTCGTCTTACGCCACGGTTGCCTCGTCGATCTCCACGTGCAATATCAAGAATATTTTCCTCAACAACCGCTTCTTCAAAACTTTCGTATTTTTCGTCTTCATCTTTTATCTTCTCGTCTTCAAATTCTTCAGAAAAATGCGGCTGAAATTCACTGTCACTAATACTAATATAGGAGTCTCCATCAGCAAATATTTCAGCAAGAACTTCGTAGTGTTAATGCTTCTTCCATATGAGTGAGCCGCCATTTTGAGAATTTTCAATACAATAAACAAAATGCCAAAAAGCAATTTCACGTGGTCAGCAGTCTTTCTCAACTACCGTAGATATTTTATTCGAAGTATCGCAAACAACCGGGCTCTTGCTATTTCTTTTTATGCAACGACGTATATATACTCCCTCGGTCGTTGAGTGACAAAATATAGTACGTATATATACGTCCTTGGTAGGGAAGGGGTTAATAGTATGTTCACCATTGTATTGGTTGTGAACAGAAATATCAACTCATTAATTACCTCATATTAACCCAAAAATAATAGAGCAAACATTATTATGTTAAAGGAATTCCAATCTGGCGAAAAAAATTTAAAAATTTGCGTCCCCTACTTTAAAATTTAGCACCTCAGCTCTGCTGTGTGTTAATTCCCTTTACATTTGCTAAGGGATAATGTAAAAACCAAGCGATAGGAGTCACTGGGTACCAGGGGAGGATACAGAGGGGAGCGTTAAAGTGGTGCAAAAAATTACAAATGAAATTCTTTTGTACCCTATAGGATGAATCAAATTTTGTACTCAAATTCAATAATAAGAGGCGTCTTCAGCAACATACACATTCTCCAGAATCACAAGAAACACTTCTGTTCATTCCCTAATAACCAGCACAATTTTTCGTATTTTTGACATTTCATTGCTTTTACCAAGATTTTTGCACTTTGGAATTTAGAATTTTCTTGGCATTTTATGAAAATATTGAACCAAATTTGATGAGTAGGCACACATTCCTAATTGTTTGGGAACATTTTTTCTTTACTTAATCTTATAATATTAAAAATGCACAAAAAATTTCTCGTTTGTAGTGCACAATAAAATCCCATAATTTTAAATATATAATGTATTCAATTAAGTTCATATTTTCTTGAAAAATATTACACAAAAATATCGTTGTTTCTAAAAATAATCCTACTTTGGTCTAAGAACAATGAAATAATTAAAAATTTTGAAATATTATGTTGAGTCTTGAGAAATTGCACAAATTGTATATTTGCATAATTTGTGGAGTAAGTAATTAATGGTGAAGTTCACGAGGAGTTTTGAATTTTAAAATTTAATCATTAATTACTTTTTAACCAGCCGTATAGTACTGAATTATGCACATAGCATCTATCTTGAATTGGACCGCCTATAACAAATATTTCTGTATCCGCCATTGCTGGGTACTTGGAATTATTTAGGTTCGGCAACTTAGAAATGTCAAATTTAGTTATACTGCTCTAAACTAAATATTAACAAATTTCCGTTTTAGAAAATTAACTAAATAACTAAATTCACTTCTTTTCGAGGGGGTTTTAATGCCTTCTGCCATAACAATATAGTGTAGATTTATTAGGATTAACCATATTGTGAAAGTTACTGCCAATTTGCTTCGGCAATTATGAAATAACTTCATAAAGATATGCATGATGCATGCGTAACGTTTGTGTGTTGATAGGGTGACACGAGACGAGATATAAGCCACTCGAGAAAACCAAAACAATGTGGCATTTGAATGTTTTTCAAGTGCTCTAATTGAGTAGTTGAATGTCTTTTGTTTTCAGTGCTTAGAATTGACATTGACTCTTTGAAAACACAAGACATGCACGCCTCATGTGTAAACGGGCTATAACAAATTGAATTTTTACAATTTGTGATGGTCTTCTATTAAAATATTATTCAGTTTAAGGCAACATCATCCAGTTACCTCTTTCAACACAATTATATTATTTGAATTCCAGAGTCTGTGCATGTTAACCCAAATTGTCATATGTTTTTACAAACGCTAACAGTTTTTTCAAAAATAATTTACACTGTCATAGCTAGGAAATAGAGTTAAAATCCGAATAAACGGCAAGATACATCTTTCAATTTCACCTTTAATTTGCGACTGGCCACAAACACTCTCAGATAGGCCTTGTTCGCAGTGGCATCAGCTACCTGAATAAGCTCGATCGCATTTCGGGTTGGGTCGAGCTAGGGTACTGGCTCGGTATTACTGAACGTGAAAAATGTCATCAAAACTTAGATTTGTTTATCAAAAAAATTACTAAGTTTAATCACCATTCAGGTAGTTAATATTTTGATCGTTTTGCGTTTGGGTCGATGCTAAACCTATAGTGTCAATCTATATTGATGATGTTGGTAGCAATTTCACTAAAAGAATAGAAATCCTAGCAGTATGAATCTTTAAACCACCAACAAATTTGTAAAGTATATTAGAAATATCGGTGATGGATTTAGTTAAGTTATTGGTTACATGCAATGGAGTCAAAATGTTTGTTTTATTATTATATTAAATAAAACAGCTTTTCTAAAAAAGAAAAGCTGCAAATTGAAAAACGGGGTTCCAAATCGTCCGGAAAGGGGTTGGGCCATTTTAAAGCCAAATCAAGTTTCGGGGGTCCCTATAATTCGGGAACTTAGAGCAAGGATCTATTTCTGAAAAACTCTGCAATCATAAATCATTAGATAATCTGTAAAACCTTGCTGATGTATCGTTCTCATTTGCTAGTATACTAAAATTTTACAAAGAATAAGCTTGACAACACAATTTACATGAAAACTAGCTGCGAAATGTTACAAAAAATGTCTAAAATCCGTATTTTTACATCAACTACCTGTGGTGTGATGTCAAACATTATATATATAATCGGGTTTTCTCAGAAAATCAATTATATGTATCCTCGGAAATTGTATTTAAAGTAGAAGTGGGATACGGATAGTGAATTGAATATACCGGATACCAGATAATTCCGGATAATTTGACTGCCGAATACCGGATAATATACTATTTAATTATTACTATGGCAACCAGAAATATGACTCTAAAAAATAAAATATGATCATTTTTATGAAAAAATATGGAATTTTGTTAAATATGCCAAAAAATATGACCATCCATTTTTCAAAATGATCCATTTAAGCAAAATAAAACGTTTTTTCTATTACTAAGAACAAGATATAAACCAAAATACAAAAACTCTTACATAATAATAAGTCAATTTTTTAAAGCAACTGCTTCACTAATTTATAGTAACAGCACATAAATTTCAACTGCTTGACATTTTCGTAACTTGGCATACAATTCCGATTAAGTGGGCATGCCCTGTCTTTCTATTAGAGCAGGGAAACCGGTATTTTCTAAACGTGACTTGAGATAGGCATGAATCTCTGAATGCTAACTGGACTGGAACCAATCAAATTTGTGCAATCAATAACCGCAAGATTCGGCTGATTGAAAACAACGCTTGAAGAAAGGAATTAATACATGCACATCAGTGATTGCGGCGTGACCATTAAATTAGCTCATGCAATATAGTTTATAATTGCATTGTACCAGGTTGCAAAAGTGGGTATGAATCGAGTTCGAAAAGAAATGATTGTGAAACCATATCTTTTCATTCATTTCCTAGCGAAAGTCATTGTTTTAATTTATGGCTTAGAAAAATTCCTAGAGAAAATTGGACGCCGTCAAAGCATTCAAAAATTTGTTCGAAACATTTCGAAGATACGCAGTTTGTGAGAAGTTCCATGGACAACGGGCGAAATTGCAGAATAGACAACTCTTTTAAAAAATAAATTAAATACACTATTAGATGTAGTTTTTTTCGCTGATTCCAAATCTGCTATTCTTTTTTTTAGGAAATCATTATTAAAAAAGTTTTGCAATATTTTTATTTACCATTACAGCCAATCATGTTACAGTATCCATTATTATATTTAGCATATTCATTTGTGGCAACCAATCAGATCGAAGACTTTTGCAACAAACGCTATCTATTTAGCACTGATGCTGAAATTTATTAGTAATATTCCATCGATTATCAAGACGACGATCTAGTTTGAAACAGCATATTTCAGCTCTTTTCAGAGCTAATTTTCAATCGGCCCTTTTTGTGGCCACCCAGATAATCAAAGCATTATATATGTAGTTTAAAGATTATATTAAAAATATCTAATATTCATAATTAATGTTAATTATATTAATAATTTAATTTTTAATAATTACATTTAAGCATTTTCTTTTATGTTACATGAAATTCATATTACAGTAATCATTGCAAGTATCGCGGCATGAATCGGAGGCCATTTAACTTTAAGTTTCTGTGCTGTGATTATAACAATTGCTGGTTTCATTTTCGCAAAGCATAACATGAATAATCTAAATATGGATTTATGTGAATTCCAATCTCCATGATTTTCCGAATGAGAAAACTAGTGATGTCCAGATGTAGAAGTATCAGTGCTAAATACAATGCGGTTGTTGCAAAGGCCTTGGATGTGATTGGTTGCCACAAATGAATATTCTAAATATAATAATTGATACTGTAACATGATTGGCTGTAATGGTATATAAAAATATTGCTATTACTTTTTAATAATGATTTCCTAAAAAAAGAATAGCAGATTTGGAATCAGCGAAAAAAAAATACATCTAATAGTATATTTAATTTATTTTTTAAAAGAGTTGTCTATTCTGCAATTTCGCCTGGACAACGATTGTTGGCGAAAAAGCAAGTGCTCAAAACGCACACTTTCCAAAGTGTATCTTAAAGACTCAGCAGTGCTTAGCATTTTCCCTTGCTTACCAAAATATTTAAGGTAAAATATTAATTTATGTGTAAATATTGATTGCGAAAATCTACTTTGATTATAATGTAGAGTCGCTCGGGGATTTTGTAGAATTTATCCTTTTTAATCATATCTTTGTATTATTATGTCACCATGACGTTATCGATTAATTTCGATCTTAGTTTGCTATTATTAAATTGATGTCCCCTCGTTGGTGCTTTTATTTTGCTCAAATTGAATTTTGCGAGGGAATTTAGAATTGATCATGTTAAACTACGTTGCTATCTAAAGTTGTAAACAAAGGCAGGTAATGATGACACTTTTGTATATAAACTGAGACAACTGTAGTGATCGTTCAATAGACTTTGTCTACTCTTAACTGCCGTCTTTACCATTGTATTTCTTATTTATTTATTATTTTAAATGAAACTTATTGCTTAAGTCGGCGACAATTCGGGAGTGCTCTCACCAGCACAGGGCGACACGTTGCTTCTGGGGGTCTTTTGACTACCCAGTCCGAATTGTGGTTCATTAAGTTATGTATACGGTTATGTATAAGGAAATAATAAATCTCTCGTTTGTATTTCAACACGTACATGCACTTATAAAACCTTACACTGTGATGATACCATGCCGTTGGCTAGCACGAATATCTGGCAATTACAGATTATTTAATAGTGAGCTGAGAGATAACAATGAAAATGAGAGTTTGTATTTTTGAAGTGAGATAGAAATTAAGCAAGTGAGACAAATAGGGTAGCACCAGTCAATAGGTTAAGCACTTTACTTCTGGATGTTCCACTTCGGCTGGAAGCCATAGGAATTGGTCATCTTGGTTCTTACCTAAAAGTAGTTCTGTTACTTGGATGAATTACCAATGTTACATCTATAAGTTATGTTATAAGTTCTATGTTAACCTGTTTCTTGGAATAGTGGCTGCACTGAACGCTAATTAAACCTTCTGCAGAGTCAACTAAGTTTCTAGCTAAGTTTATCTACCAGCCACTGATTCTACATGGCGACCGTGACAGGATGCTGACGTGATACCTATTTAATCCTGTTGTTTTCTTTCGATGGTTTGGTTGTGATTTGGTTTTTGTTTTGGTACGTATTAGCTGGGATAGTTGTTTCCCCTGATCGTTTTGAGACTTCATAGAAAGTCACCCATTGATGTATTCATTAACTTCCTCACCCTCGAAGGATGGTGACGACACTTCTGCGTTTCTTATTTGGCTGATGTCAACTGTTAAATTTCTTGTTTGTTTTACTTGTTACTAGTGCTTTTTACGTTGGATTTATTACCAAGTACTGCCGTATTCATTTCTTCCCTTTTTGGTCTGCTAATCACTGTTACCCCTTGTAAGTATTTTTGTTTTGTTCCTGTGTGCGTGGGAGTGCTCCCATTGTCAGTTCTGAAAATTGTTGTTTTGTTCTTTACATTCCAATGGATTCTAGTTCAAGTCGTACTGTAATTTATTCTCCTACTTTTGGGACTCCTCCCACTCGGAGTGTCCCCTGTGCAAGCGTTGGTAGCCCGGACGTTGCCCCTTGCACCATTGGATCATTGTTGAACTTCTGCCCTCTGACTTCTCCTACTGTTCAAAGAATGGATGATAGCCACAATGCATCTACCATCCCTTATAGCAATGCCAACACAAGTCCGTCATTCCATAGAAACCCACGACGCGTATTGAACACTCAGAATGCTCCACCCATTCCCCTGCGTCCTCACAGATACGCTAGTGGTCGCGAACAGCTATCCACACCTCATTTCAATGTCCACCTAGCCGAAATCGAGCATTTGCGGGACGAATTATCACAGCAAGTAGCGCTACGAATGGAGAGTGAACGCCAGGTCAAATCCTTACAAGCTGAGCTTAACACCCAACATGTAGCATATCAGCGTATGGAGAGGCAGATGCTGGAGTCAACCTTCGCTCTCGAGTTACAAATTCACGAATTGAAAAACTCTATGGATAAATTGAATTGACGGGAGGATAACTCACCTCCTTGATGCAGTTGAAACGATGAATACGTTACTCATGTTGTGATAAATGAAGCCCTGGACGAATTAGCTGAGAGAATTATCGGTCGAGTGGTTCAGCTCATTGGTGCGAACCAGCCTCCTCCAGTTGCTCCTCTGTGTGGAGTATCCTCGTCTGTACCTTCTGCTACTTCTCCTTCACACAGTCAGCCAACCTTCGCTCAGGCGGCTCTCACCCAAGTCACTATGTTAACAACTGGAGCTACTCCTTAAACTGGCTACGTTCAATCGTTACCTGATCCAGTAAGTACGGTTGTCGTTCCTGCATATAAAGAGCAGCACATGAGTGACATCAGTCCTACCAACGATTCTAAACATCAGCCGAGGTACCGCGAGTCGATCCTCCCTCTCGAGTCTCGTGGGCAGATACCATGTATACAGCAAGCATTCTGTTCTACCTAAATTCACTGGGCAAATCGATGCCGTCGCCCAGTCCTTCGACGAATGGTTTTTTCTATTCGAATTAACTATGAAACAACATAAGAATTCACAAGAGACCGCCGTGTCGCAGTTCCCCTTGTATCTTAGTGGGTTGGCATACAACCAATATATGATGCTTAACCTAAACGTCAAAACCGACTATCAGATGTTGGTGGGCTTCTTTGAAGACCATTATCGAGCGCCGCACATTAAACACCAGTACAAGATGCTTCTGTGCGACATGTCTTTTAACTTTGGTGATGATATCCGCAACTACATAACCCAGGTTGAACGCCTGTTTCGCCTGAGCAGTCTGTCGAAAGAGTATTCCAAGCACGATTTGTTCTCTTACATTTGTCGAGGTTTCCCTGCGTCAATTAGAAATCGGCTGGAAGTCAGATGCAATCCTGAGGACAGCCTCCATGAAATAATCCGTAAGGCTATCAGCGTGGTATACACGCTCCAGAACTCGCAACTTATCAACAGTGACATTACGAAATTCTCCGGCGCGCCCAGGACGAAAAATTTCGAACTCAGGAAACCTGCCCCTGGTAAGAAGATGTTTGACTTGTCATTGGTGCGCTGCTACACGTGTGGAGAAAAAAGACATTTGAAATCTCAATGTAAGGCTAAAATCCAGTTTGTTGCCAACGGCAAAGGTTTTATTGTTGATCAGCCTTCCACTGAAGCCTTGTGTGTTGACGACCTAGTCAATCTTGATACCGATCATCCTACCACATTGCAAGATTTAAATTAGCTGGAGCGCCGCCTCCTGGAAAATGCGCACAAGATCACAACATCTTAGTGATCACTCAGTTAATTCGAAAGAATTTGATACCAGTGGAAATGAACAGAAATATCTTTAATGCCACAGTGGACACGGGAGCAGCAGCCTCCATCATAAGCGATGAATGTTGCAAGGAATTGCGTTTCAGTCAAGATTCATTGGATCCCTCTAGTGCGAAGTTGATAGACGCCTCCGGAAACCTGCTCTCTTTGAAAGGAAAGCTAACTGATGCCTCGATTGAAATCCACTTGGAGCCTTTCAAAGTTGACTTGTTAGTAGTAGACACGTCAAACCACCGTCTACCCTACGATCTCATATTAGGCAATGATTTTTTGGAACGAAATTCCTGCGTTATCGACTTTAAGAACAGTACTATATCTATCAAAGACCAGGAAGCAACACAATTGGTTATGGTTCCTGAAAAGGAGGTCGTCTTTGACCTGGATGAGCCCATACTCCTTGAGCCAAAGCATTGGATGAGGGTCGCAGTTTCCTCTGATGCCGGTATTAACGGGGATGTTATGATAGCAGGGCATAAAGGCAAATACATCCGCGGAGTCTCTTTCTCACCGGATTTATGTAAAGTGATCAGAGGAAAGTCGTACGTCACTGTTCTTAATGCATCGTCTTCTTTCATAAAAATTGGAGT